>SEYY01001129.1:152336-187336 GCA_009176605.1 Armadillidium nasatum | reverse complement strand
AAGAAGCTTTCTTTACGTTTCCTGAACTTTCTATAAAAATATTTTCTCCTACTGTGTGTATATATATATATATATATATATATATATATATATATATATATATATATATATATATATATATATATATATATATATATATATATATATATATATATATATATATATATATATATATATATATATATATATATATATATATATATATATATATATATATATATATATATATATATATATATATATATATATATATATATAACTGATTTCTTTTCCGGTCGGTCTTTTAGTAGCTGATATTAATATTATATCAAAAGTGATGTTCCTCAAGGTTTCTATCACTGTATCATCTAATGTTGAAATTTTCTTCAGCTTTTTTCATTTCAAAATCGTTATCCACAGTTTCAAAATAGCTAACTCGAGGGGGGGGGGGAAGGTATGGCATTGTATTGTATGTTTAAATTTTTTAAATGTTGCAGAGAAAATAGGATTTCTTTTTAATGCTTCAAAATTTTTTATTTTTCCATTCTTTTACTAGACGTAAACTTACAGACAAGTAATGGAGTCGTAGTGAATGTTCTTTGTTGGCATTACCCTTGGTGTAGGCCAGCCCTAAACTCTTTTTTTTTTTTTTTTTTTTTTTTTTTTTTTTTGTTGTTGTTGTTGTTGTTGTTGTTGTTGTTGTTGTTGTTGAAAGTGTTTTCATGTCCATGGAACTCTGTGAATGTATTTCTATCTTGATTTAAACCATCAATCTATAGTTGTTGCTTTTACATCTTCTCTAAAGTTTTTGAATCTCCTCTAAAATTGTATTGTCTTACTGCAAAAATTGTCCTAACGAATCGTTGGGACAAGTGGCAAAAATGTCACAATAAAATGTTCAATAGAGAAAAGACATGTTAAGCATTAGAAAGTCGCTTCACCGATTAACTTTCTAATAAGAAAATAACTGAAAAAAATCTGCTGACATTTATGCCACTTGTCCCAACGATTTGTTAGTTCTATTTTTGCAGTGCTTGAACATCCAAAGTTTTATTTCCTACTTTTTCCATCATCAGTTTGATTTTCACCTTTCTTGATCAACTAATAATATTCATTCTTATTACATAGGTCTTTGGTCTTCGGTTTTCGGTCTTCGGTCTTCGGTCTTCGGTCTTCGGTCTTCGGTCTTCGGTCTTTGGTCTTTGGTCTTCGGTCTTCGGTCCTCGGTCTTCGGTCTTCGGTCTTAGGTCTTCGGTCTTCGGTCTTCGGTCTTCGGTCTTTCGGTCTTCGGTCTTTGGTCTTCGGTCTTCGGTCTTTGGTCTTCGGTCTTCGGTCTTCGGTCTTCGGTCTTCGGTCTTCGGTCGGTCTTCGGTCTTTGGTCTTCGGTCTTCGGTCTTCGGTCTTAGGTCTTCGTTCTTCGGTCTTCGCTCTTAGATCTTAGGTCTTAAGTCTTCGGTCTTAGGCCTTAGGTCTTCGGTCTTAGGTCGTAGGACTTCGGTCATCAGTGTTAGGTCTTAAGTCTTAGGTCTTCGGTCTTCGGTCTTCGGTCTTCGGTCTTCGGTCTTCGGTCTTCAGTCTTCGTCTTCGGTCTTCGGTCTTCGGTCTTCGGTCTTTGGTCTTCGGTTTTCGGTCTTCGGTCTTTGGTTTTCGGTCTTCGGTCTTCGGTCTTCGATCTTCGGTCATCTGTTCTTCTGGAGTGTTGAAAGCCTTGTTCGGTGGTGCTCGACTTTCTCAAAGATATTTAATCATTTATGATTTCTGCTACTGGTAAGTAAACTATCTTTTCCTTTCATTTTTCTGATTATCAACAGTTTCAATTTAAATTTTCCCATTTCGGCCTTTATTGATGAAGACGTTCCATTTTCTTTACTATTAAACCATTTAAAAGTGGTGCTCCTCAATGCTATAGTTTACCTACCACCCTTTGACTATTTTTCACAATGTATGCGCATTTACCGTTGTGTGTGTTTGTTAAACCTCTTCAACACATTTTCGTGTATATATATATATATATATATATATATATATATATATATATATATATATATATATATATATATATATATATATATATATATATATATATATATATATATATATATATATATATATATATATATATATATATATATATATATCAGGTTAATGGGTCATTTATTTCACGGTTGACAAAATTTATATGATTTACCATCATCCATTTGCAGTTCCTCGAAAATTTTTATTTTTTTAGTTTCTAATATATATTATTTATTTTTTATTATTATATCTTTGTTAATATATATAATAGAATAATTATCATCCTTTAGGTTAACTATTATAATACTCTACTGACCATATATATATATATATATATATATATATATATATATATATATATATATATATATATATATATATATATATATATATATATATATATATATATATATATATATATATATATATATATATATATATATATATATATATATATATATATATATATATATATATATATATATATATATATATATATATATATATATATATATATATATATATATATATATATATATATATATATATATATATATATATATATATATATATATATATATATAATATATATATATATATATATATATATATATATATATATATATATATATATATATATATATATATATATATATATATATATATATATATATATATATATATATATATATATATATAACTTTTTTCTTTCTCAATTTAAGGAACGCAGACAACTCTCAATCTCAGATACTAACACCAAATTAACAAATACTTACAGGGCCAGTGTCTGCTGTTCAAGGCAGACATATAAAAAAACTTTGGAATTCACAGAATCTCTCTCTCTCTCTCTCTCTCTCTCTCTCTCTCTCTCTCTCTCTCTCTCTCTCTCTCTCTCTCTCTCTCTCTCTCTCTCTCTCTCTCTCTCTCGCACGTAATATCTGGTCCAGTTAACAAATGAGATCTTACAGAGAAATTATAGTTCACTACATAGATAAATTGTGTTGGGAGAGAATTGTATTTAATTAGCCTGCAAATGTTTCCTTGGGCATCAAACTGTTCGTAGAAATAAGGAGTAATATGAGCAGATCATTATGGGTATTGAAATTGACATACAATCTAAGATATAACTGATAATGCTACAAATATGATTATCTGCTTTTCACTAGCATGATTTTCTGAAATAAATACTGCCAAGATGATGGGGGAGACTCCGATAATAATAATAATTCTAGACGATAATTCTCAAACAAATTCTAACCCGCATGAAGCACTAAAAATCGAACATAATTCCTGCCTTGCTCATTCTTTGAACTAGTAGTAAAAGTTGGACTCAAAGATGTGGGACAATTAGGTATAACACTTGTCAAAGTTGCCCAGTTGCCATCTTTTCGAGCAGAAGACGACAATAGCTACAGACGTTCTAGAGAGGGAAAAGGTAAATTAGAATCTGGTTGTGCTACTTGCTTAAGTTCGGATCCGTTCTCAGATTTCAGAAGAAAAGCTAAATAGTTTGGAAAGTGTTCCAGCAACTCTTAGAGCATAGGACCGAAATATTAATAAAAATATACTAGAAATTTTTAAACAACTTGAGGATGTGACTGACTGTGCTCAACGGCAAAACTCTGCTTCATGTAAGCTTATATAATACGAGTATCAATAGAAAAAAGACATGTTAAACATAAGAAAGTCGCTTCACCGATTTATTTTCTAATAAGAAAATAACTGAAAAAAATACGTTCGGAGGCTTAACCATCTTCAGCAAATGCAAACAAAAAGGAGTGAAGCTACAAAGTTTCACCCGAATATTCATTCCCTTTTGTGTTTAAATTAGATTTATAAATAAAACTCATTTATATATTTTTACACTTGGGAATAATGACTTAAAAAAGACTTACAGAATTTATAAAAGATTAATTATTTTAATTTTTTATTTTTTATTTATGAATTACCTCAATTAAATTTTTGTATATTTAATTTTTTTGTTTATAATAATTTAGAAATTAAGAAAGGGTCTGAATAGTATAATTTTACATGTAATGACTACGGTATGAAAAAAAAAAATGTTCTTGGTTAGGTTAGGTTACACAGCCAGAACGAGGCATTTTTGACACTTTTTGGAATTTGGACCAAATCGGAGGACAGGCTAATACTTACCTGTCCTCTGGGATCCCCCCCCCCAAAAAAAAAATCTATAAATATTATACATGCGTTATGTTATGTTAGGTTAGGTTAGGTACTTCTACTTGTACTTGAGCAGTCCTGTATTATTTGTACTTAAGTACAGTGGCCTGTAATTGAATCCAAGTATATATATATATATATATATATATATATATATATATATATATATATATATATATATATATATATATATATATATATATATATATATATATATATATATATATATATATATATATATATATATATATATATATATATATTATATAAATGTCATTCAAAGAAAGCGTCTGCATTTTATTACTTCTCTGATCTAAAGTGTTTACTTGTTAAAAAAAGCGAAAAATATTTTTATTGCTACAAAAGAATTAAAACAAAATTTAGCAACTTTAATTATCTAGGCTATGACGTCACTTGAAAGATATATAAAGTTGGGGTTACGTGTTTAGCCTCACACACATATATATAATATATATATATATATATATATATATATATATATATATATATATATATATATATATATATATATATATATATATATATATATATATATATATATATATATATATATATATATATATATATATATATATATATATATATATATATATATATATATATATATATATATATATATATATATATATATATATATATATATATATATATATATATATATATATATATATATATATATATATATATATATATATATATATATATATATATATATATATATATATATATATATATATATATATATATATATATATATATATATATATATATATATATATATATATATGGCAACCTAAGCCAAAACGGGGTTTTGATTTGCAGAGCAAATCACTCCGCTCAAATTGACCTCACGCTCTTTCCTGACACCATTTTGGAGGGTTCAACCCATTGAAATTGGCCTCAAGTCACGGGAAAGGGCCCCGCAGGGTGCCCAGTGAACCCCCAAAAATGGTGTCAGGAAGTTGCCTGAGTTTGCCAAATCGCTCACTCTCTTTCCTGATCATTTTCTTTGCGGTTCAGTCCTGATGAAATTTTTCGAATCTGGGGGCCCGGGGGTTCGCGTGGGTCCGTGAACCGTCAAAGAAAATGTCAGGAAGGTTCCTGAGAATGCAGGATTGCACGCAAATGCTGAAAAGACAGTTAGGGACAGGTTGCCAGATTTTTCGAAAAGTACCTAACTTACTACTATATATATATATATATATATATATATATATATATATATATATATATATATATATATATATATATATATATATATATATATATATATATATATATATATATATATATATATTATATATATATATATATAGAGAGAGAGAGAGAGAGAGAGAGAGAGAGAGAGAGAGAGAAAGGGCTCATAAATATTAAAAAGAAAATCTAACGAAAATATATTAGGGGGAGTTCAGACTAAAGCCTTTAAGTGAGAAGAATTGAATTCAACAGGAAAAACAAAATGTAGAAGATGATTTCACAGTACAGAGGAAAGTGGAAATTATTAGGTACCTTATGAATAAATTTGGAGTTGCTATTTTCCACACAAAATTTGGGAATTATAGAATTATAGAAATATAGTAGGAAGAGGATATCCCTCCCCGAAGATATAGAGTTGAGATAGAATAAAAATTAAGAACAGTTTTTAAGTTTGTTTATTTTAGCTTTATCCAAGAGATTTAACTAGAGCCGCTCCGGGAAAAAGGAATACAGACAGCATCCACGAATGCCATTCATTGTCAGTCGATCTTGAATAGTTCAAATGGTATCAAACTCGCTAGACTCTCTGAGGACAGAAGACTGTAGATTGGTTGACTTGAAAAGGATATAACCAGTTAGAGTCGAATGTGAAAGATATATTGATGATGAGATAAAAGGGAAAATGATTGCATATGATATATAAAAAAAAAGCGGGAATTAAAGAGAAATAAAATAAATATTGATAGAATAGAGGTAAGAAGATCTATAGGATTATGATTAGAAAGTTCAGAACAGTTATCCTTTTACTAAATAGGATGAAATAATCTTGCTTCCACTTTGAATAAAATCGTTGATATTAAAACTAAGAAAGAATAATTTTCGAAATTAGCTTAGAAACAAATTTCTTCATAACATTGGGAGAAAATAACATCTAGCTTCTGTTTCCTATCGTTCATAGTTGTCAGTGTCTCATGCGTCCAATCATTAAAAAAAAAAAAAAAACTAAGATAAAGGAGATGCAAACGAGAAAGAGTAAGACTTCTCGGAGCCATTCTGGGTCGAGTTAGATGAGAAAGGTTATATTGATAAGCTTATCTGGAACAAGAAGAAGAAATAAAGATGTACAGAAGGGATAAATGTTTTTTTTTTTGTTGTTGAGAGATCAGAAATTGTAGTTATAGAAGAGGCAAGGAAGTCAGAGTGCTTTCATTTAGTGAAAGCACTTATACGCCACTAACAAAATATCGCTACATTAATTCCAAGCTGAGTGAAAATCAGCGAGAGAGAGAGAGAGAAAGATAAGATAAAAATAAATTTTCTGCTGTCCATAGGATCGTCTGTATCCTAAATGACAAGGGAACAAGTTCTTTATAGGGAGAAAAGGATTTAGTCTATTAACGACTGACTCTGCTCACCCTGTCAGGGACTGCGGGCCCCAACTCTTAGACAAATAACAAAGAATCCACAGGGTCCAGCCAAGAGATATAAGGGGAATAGGGTGAATAGATAACCTTGGAAGAGCCCCCACAAATTAGTCAATAAATATATATATATATATATATATATATATATATATATATATATATATATATATATATATATATATATATATATATATATATATATATATATATATATATATATACAGTGGCGGCTCGTGTAAACTTGGCAAGGAGGGGCTGCAAGTTTATATATATATATATATATATATATATATATATATATATATATATATATATATATATATATATATATATATATATATATATATATATATATATATATATATATATATATATATATATATATATATATATATATATATATATATGTGTGTGTGTCTGTGTGTGTGTGTGTGTGTGTGTGTGTAAAATTTAAACTATTTTAATATATATATATATATATATATATATATATATATATATATATATATTATATATATATATATATATATATATATATATATATATATATATATATATATATATATATATATATATATATATATAAAATTTCAAACGTACCTTACTTATTCTGGAAATATCGATATACTGGAAGCATCTATATATCAATGCAAATGTTTTGACATTCGTATTATTATTATTTAACTTTCATTTCATTTAGGCCTATTATTATTATTATTATTATTATTATTATTATTATTATTATTATTATTATTATTATTATTATTATTATTTAGAAATAAGATTAGTTCTTGGAAAGCTTGCTGATATTATTATTTAAAAATAAGATTACTTTTTCATTGAAATCTGGTATTTTAAACCATTTCGCTCTCTATTGAAAACATCGCTAATACATGGTACTACATTTAATAGTTTTTATTCTATTCAAAGTCGAGAAACATCTCTCTGCTTCAGACGTTGTCATCGGAGTTGTAATTGCTTTCATATAAATAATGTTTTATAAGCATACTGTCATATTACACCAAATTATATAAATTTCACATTTTTTTACACTATTCTTACTCAATCGCTAAATTTATCTTCCTTCAAAATTGGAAAAATTTATCTCAAAAACAGATCTGCCAAACGTACGTCTTTCAACATAAAAAAAACAATTATTACGTACGTATTAAAATTATTATAAGATTTTTTTTTATTCCCAATTATTCTTACTTAAAATTCTGCAAGGATTACAAAAATGTTAGCCTTTTTAATGTACTTTAAATAGTTTTTGTAATATTTAAGTATGTAGAAGTGCATCTGGCATAATGTATATATATATATATATATATATATATATATATATATATATATATATATATATATATATATATATATATATATATATATATATTATATATATATATATATATATATATATATATATATATATATATATATATATCGAACAAGAAAAAAAAAAAAAAAACATAAAGCTTGTAATTTTTCTTCCACAATTAAAACAACACCCTCCGTCGAGATGAGACATTAAACAACTGTCGTAAGTTGCTACATCTTACCGTGGTTGCTATATGTCTTGTTAGGGCTTGAAATTTTACAGCCCATTTTTTAAATAATGGCAATGCTTGAAAAATAATATCGTAATCAAAAATTTGAAGATGCCAAATGCATTTACTTCTTATTTTCTTTAATGATTTATACTTTTTATGTATTAAGTTGTTAAAAAATGAATTTAAATCACTTTTCTCTGACAAAAATTTCATATTTATATCAACATCCTACGCCTGGTATTTTTAATTTGGAGGGGCTGCAGCCCCGGAGCCCATAATGACGAGCCGCCACTGTATATATATATATATATAATGGTGGGCCGAAAAGTAACGCCTGTTCTGCAGTAAAATCTCATACACTGCAAATAAGGTAATGAAAGAAAGACTGAAAGAAAGTCAAAGGTTTATTCAATGAATATGTAATAATTTTACGTTATCTCGTTGAAAATCAATGTTTCTAAAAACGTTGAACTCACTTCTCGAAACCGGTTGAAAAGTCTTGATCTGTTTTCCGGAATTAGTCTGCCACCTCTTTCTTCATCTTATCAACTGAACCAAATCTCACTCCCCAGAGACTCTCCTTCAACTTTGAAAATAAGTGAAAATCACTAGGGGCTAGGTAAGGACTGTAGGATGGGTAATCAGTGACCTCGAAGTTCAAGCGTTGAAGCTTCTGAAGCGTCTGGGCACTGTCATGTGGTCGAGCTCTATTATGATGCAGGAGGAAAATGGTACGGTTTGGTCGTATTCGACGGATCGACTCTTCAATTTCTGGAAAGCTTAACAATAACGATCGGAGCTTATACAGTCCTGCCCTTCGGAGATATTCAGAATAGGCGAGGCCCTCCACATACCAGAATCATGAGTTTACCAGCCGAAGGGTGAGTAATAAACTTTCCTACGCCAGGTAAGTTTGGTTGGGTACCTGATTCCATAGAGGCTCGCTTTCCTTCTGGGTCGTAGTGACAGACCCACAATTCGTCTCTCATTACAATGTTTTGAAGAAACTGTCCACCCTCTCGACGATAAAAGTTTAAAATTTCATTAGCAATATCAACCCGTTGTTTACTTATGTCTTCCGTAATCTGTTTTGGCACCCAACGTCACAAATTTTTCGATACTTTAAATCTGTATGCAGTTATCTATTGCTTGAACACTCTTTTTCGAAACTGCAAGCATAGAAGCAATTTCGAACTGTTTCCTCCGAATAATGTCATCAACGCGAGTATGATGTTGGTCATCGGTCACTTTAATGTGGCGGCCACTTCTCAAAGCATCATGAATCGACATTTCCCCTTTATTGGAAAGAAATACTTACGGACCCATCGACGAATGTTGCTAACTTCCATAGTGTCCGTTCCATAGACCTCGAGCAAACGACGAATTTCAGTCGCATTCAGTACATTCTCCGGCATTCAAAACATTAATCACTGCACGTTGCTTCAACAAAGTATGACTAATAGCTTCCATTTTTCTATCACTTCACGCCAATGAAATCAAATAACTATACCGTTCGCGTGTCAAATCTATTCTACAAACTTAAATTTTTCCGAACCCAGGTCTGAACATGTTTATACCAGTTTCCGTTGCCTAGCAACGTATCAACAGGCATTATTTTTCAGCACGCCAAATATATATATATATATATATATATATATATATATATATATATATATATATATATATATATATATATATATATATATATATATATATATATATATATATATATATATATATATATATATATATATATATATATATATATATATATAGGCTTAGGTGGAGATTGTTTCTGAGTTTCGATATTTTTTATATCGATATTTTTTTTTGTCGATATTTTATTTTAATCGATATTTTCCTACCTAACGAGTTTCAGTTACCTTGACTGTTCAAGATATGCGTAATTTGTTCTTTTCAGTTCAGATACCTTAAATTTAGGTTATGTTATAAACTATAAGTACATTAAAATTATTATTATTTAGGTTAAATTACGGCATCTTCGGTAGTTCAGGTTATGATAAGTCGAATTAGGTTCTGTTAGAAAAGTAAATAATAATAATTGTGTGTATGTCTAGTGTAATAGTACCTCTGGCAACTTCCTTGTTTACGTTAGGCTTCTCCGATATTTTCGATTTTCGATATTTTTTTTTTTTTAACAATCGAAACTTAACAATCTCCATATTATATAAATATATATATAATATATATATATATATATATATATATATATATATATATATATATATATATATATATATATATATATATATATATATATATATATATATATATATATATATATATATATATATATATATATATATATATATTGAATTTTCGAAAGTGCGGATGCGGATGTATAATTTTAGCAAGTGCGGATGCGGATGTTAATTTTGATGAAGATGTTCGACGGATGCCATCACTAATATATATATATATATATATATATATATATATATATATATATATATATATATATATATATATATATATATATATATATATATATATATATATATATATATATATATATATATATATATATATATATATATATATATATATATATATATTGCAAAAGTGAAAATGAAAAGTTTATTTATATATCAAATATTTATTTAAAAAATGAAATTTTAATAATTCTTGCCAGGAAATGTTATCTCTTCGACAATTTATATTAACATATTAACTTTTTTTTTTTTTTCTTAAAAGGACAAAATTGCGCATTTTTAATTGTTTAAGATTAATTATTATTTTATTTGTAGTTTTGTTTTTTATTTTGTAGGAATTGGATTTTATCACATGCCTCTTGGTTGGGTAATGGGTTTTTGCTCTTGGTGCAAAGTTGCCAAATTATCTTTTGTGCTCATGGTGCCAAGTGGCTAATTTTCTTTTTTGCTTTTAGTGAAAAGTTGTCAACTTATTCTCTTTGTCGTTGGTGCCAAGTTGCTAAGTTATCTTTGCTTTTGGTGCCAAGTTCCTGATTATCTTCTGTGCTCTTGGTGGAATGTTACCAAATTATCTTCTTTGCTCTTGGTGCCAAATTATCTTCTTTAATCTTTCTGCCAAATTATCTCATTTGCACTTGGTGCCAAGTTGCCAAATTATCTTCTTTGCTCCTGACACCAACTTGCCAAATTATCTTCTTTGCTTTTAATGCCAAGTTGCCAAATTATGTTTTGTGCTCCTGGTGCTAACTAGAACTATCAAGCATTTCTTGACTCCCTCTCTTCTGGTACACAAAAACTGTTTGAATCAGCGATGCTCAAATTTTGATTTCGACTTCAAACCTGATTGGGGCCCACAACAATTATCTCTTAAAGTCAGTTACAGAAAAATAAGAGCAAAAAAAATATAAACAAAATTAAAACTAGGCAACTCTCTGTTCTTTTTTGAAATTTTATAAACAATCTATCAGTACAAAGTAAGAGAAAGTTGTCAAACGTACACATCCAATATCAGTTATATTTTACCTATTTTCCCAAGTTCCCTTGACTTGTTCACCTTCAAACTCCTCGTATCGGGACATGTCGGCCATTAATCGACCATGATTAAGATTTTCTCCAAACCTGGTGGAAATTGGTACTCTACTGGACTTTGCCCACCATAAGATATATATATATATATATATATATATATATATATATATATATATATATATATATATATATATTATATATATATATATATATATATATATATATATATATATATATATATATATATATATATATATATATATATATATATATATATATATATATATATATATATATATATATATATATTGAAAATTTCGTCAACATTAAATTTTAATATTAATTTTAAATACAAAAAAGTAGAAAAATTCTCCAAATCTAGCAACCTTCTCAAGTATTTTATGAATGGCAACTTCAATTTCAGTGGAATTTGCCTTAGAAATTTTAGAAAATTTTTCTTTTAGAATTTTAGTAACAAATTTTCACTTTTAATTAATACATTAATTAAACTTTGTTTTCATAACTCATAAAATGGCTGCTTCAAACAGTCCCCCAAAAAATATATGTCTTCGTTGATATTGCAAAAGGAAGTCAAAATCCGCCCTCAGGAAGGGTTATTACCCTTGTCAGTAGGTTCATTCGAGGATGAACCAAAGATTTCACGGGCCGAAGGTAAACATCCGCTGACTGGCCAGGCCTATCACGGATGCCGATTTTGATTTCGCCTTCAGCAAGCAAAAGGAAGTATGTAGCTTAATGAAATTGTTGGAATTTGTAATAAGATTTATAATTATTTATAATTATGATTTTTAATTAATTATTAAATGTTCACATCTCACGGGCATTGCCCTATTCGAGGAGAGGAACTTTTCTAGGTAGTATATACCTAGGATTTCCAAGAGGAATCGAACCGGAACCCTCAAGCACGTGAGTCAATCACTCTACCGTTTGAGCCACGGTAGACGTAAACGGATGGGGTAGGGGTAAAAGCATTTTTACCTTACTAAGGGGGTTTTGATTGAGATAAGGTTTCTTAGAAAAGAAATGATACACTCTATTTTTATTATAATATTCTCATTATTTTTCTTATGATAATAGGATAATAAGAAAAATATAAAAGAAAAAGAAAAAGAGGGAAGATGACATTAAGTGTTCAAACTAACGTCATGGTCAGACAGAGAAATGTGGGAAAACATTTAAAAAAAATATCATGAAATATCTTCCTCAATGGAGAGGTGTATGACTATAATAAAAAGACAGAAAAGAAATGAAAAGAATAGTGTTTACCAGAGATTGCAAATTTAACTGAAGCAATGTTAGGATGAAAGAGACTCCATCGAATTCGTAAGAATACTCGAGATGTCAAGGTGAAATTCCCCAGGTCCTGTTCTGTGCAGTAGAACTAAAGGAGTAATAAATTTCATGTAGATACCATCGACATCAATTATAGCAAAGCATAAAGCTGGAGTAATAATATAAAAAAGTGTCTTGAATGTACCTTAAAACTCTTATCTTTTAAGAAGCTCTTTCTTCTGAGAAGAAGAAGAGAAAGAAAGAAAGAAGAAGAAGAAGAAGAAGAAGAAGAATAAGAAGAAGAAGAAGAATATTTTTGTAGGAATCACGAGTTTTAGGTGGGTAGATGAAAACGTAGAGTAGAAAGATAAAAAAAAAGAAAAAAATATATTTCTTCATCTTATATTACAGACACTAGAAAGATCAGTTGTTATTTACTCCAAAACCAATTCCTTAGCATTTACTATTTATTGTTAGTTTGTTGGTTATTCAAACTGGAAAGAGGACTGTTAGGTGGAATCATTAACGTAAGAATGAATAGTTGACATAGTGCAGGTCATTTAGAAATAGAAGAATGACAGTTTGGACACAAAAGACAAGTCTTTAATAAGACAGGAAGAATTGTGGCTATTTTAAATCAGAATGACCAGAAAGAGGATTGAAGATAGGATTACAGAAAGAAAAATAGAAACAATGAAAAATGTTGGAAAATAATGTTTTTTTTTTTTATGACGGGTTTGACATATCCAGTTCAGTAGAAGCACAGAAGTAGAATTTAAGAACTGTTTGAATGAAGTTTCAGAGAAGCCACATAAGAGAACAGAAATAAGAATAGCGGAATGAAAATTCTTTCAATTCCTTCTGTTAAGAATTGATTTCAGAGCTTTAGAGAAGATATTAATTAGAGAGTTAGAAAAATAATTTGAATGTTGGGAAAGGGTTTCCCCCACTTTGGTTCCCCATATTTCTGATCCAATAAAACAAACAAATAAATATAGACGTCCATCACAAAGAAAAACTTCAAAATAAAAGGTTTACTACAGCTTCAGACAAGAGTGTCAGAAACACAAGTTTTGACAACAACAGAAGAGGAAGTGTATAATAAAACATACAATGCTTATAGACAGGCTTATTAAAATGCCAGATGTACGGAAATGAAAACAAAAGCCTGTTCCAAGGTTGAAATTTCAGAAGAGTTTCAAAGTTTGTGAGCAAGCGCGAATTATATCCATAGGAACAAAGTCTGGTCATAAAAAAAATGCCGGAAAACTTTGGATATCTTCTTCACACGGGACTGTTGCGCTCTTTTTGGAAGGATTCTCTCTCTCTCTCTCTCTCTCTCTCTCTCTCTCTCTCTCTCTCTCTCTCTCTCTCTCTCTCTCTCTCTCTCTCTCTCTCTCTCTCTCTCTCTCTCTCTCTCTCTCTCTCTCTCTCTCTCTCTTCTATTCTCATCTGGAAGAGAAAATAGTATTGTTGTTTGCTTGTTTACTTTTAACAGGTATATATTAATATTATATATATATAATATATATATATATATATATATATATATATATATATATTATATATATATATATCTCTCTTATATATCTATTTATATATATATATATATTTCTCTCTCTCTTCTCTTATTCTCTCTTCTCTTTCTCTCTCTCTCTCTCTCTCTCTCTTTTTCTTTTTTTTTTTTTTCTTTTAATTTATATATTTTATAAATATTATAATATATATATATATATATATATATATATATATATATATATATATATATATATATATATATATATATATATATATATATATATATATATATATATATATATATATATATATATATATATATATATATATATATATATATATATATATATATATTACTTTTTAATTTATCTATCTATTTATTTAAGCTTTCAATGACTTATTTATTTAGTCTTTTTATTATTATTATTTTTATTAATAATTTAATTCATTATTAATTTGGGTTTAATCGAACTGTCAAACACTGAAGCGTAATATCGAAGAGATCCTATCGGTTTGACATTTCATATTTGACTTCGATGTTCTTAAATATATTTATATGTGTTTTTATTTGCCTTGTGTTAAAGAGTTTAATATATATTTATTCTCTCCAGTCTCTTTCTGCCCGTCGAAAATACTATCGCTATTACAACGGACACTGCAATTCTGAACTCTCTCGTGCATACCTCCTCCACTAAGGGCTCGTGCAACAAGCCTTTCTATAGTCTCATACTTTCTCTGTTCAACTCTCTGGCCACAGTCTTAACCGCCATGCTCAATCTTACATGCACTCTATATATATATATATATATATATATATATATATATATATATATATATATATATATATATATATATATATATATATTATATATATATATATATATATATATATATATATATATATATATATATATATATATATAAAGGAAAGTAAAAAACGGGGTCCCTCTGGGGTTTGAACCAACTCTCATGGGTGTGAAAATAGAAACGTTCATAGTCGTAATCACTACACTATCCCGGTGAGCCAAAAAAAAGTCGTTTTTACGATCCTGGATTCCCATTTGAGCGTTGATAACTATGTACACACGTTCCTCCGAGATCTTTTAATTTAAATTAAAAAGGATAATAAAAGCAGATGGAAACTACCTAACCTAACCTGACCTGACTTAACCTAACCTAACCTAACCTAACCTGCAGCACTGTGTTGCGAACCTCATTTTGGAATAGTGTTTAATATAGTGTTGGATGCATAGATGATTTCACCAGGTCAAGTGCAGAAATGCACACAGAATATATATAAAAACTTTTTTTTTTTTTTGTTTATTTTTTAAATGAAAAATATGCATTTCTGAGCATTAAAATCAGCTGGTAGTTAAGTATGGTATCATTGTTTTAAAATAACAACGAAATCTCTAGACACAAGGTAAAAAAAAAGCAATTCTTTATTAGTTTATTTAGGAAGGCGCAGCGATGAACTGATGCAGGACACACACACAAAATAATAATAATAATAATAATAATAATAATAATAAATAATAATAATAATAATAATAATAATAATAATAATAATAATAATAATAATAATAATAATAATGCTGAATCAGTGAACATTCTTTTGGGTTCAAGCAGTGGAAGACTTATCAGTGACTGAGAAATATGAAAAGCGCAAACGTTTCGAGGCAGATGAAGACCACCCTGTAGATTGGTGACTTGGCTTGATAGTTTTTTTTTTTTTTTTTTTTTTTTTTTTTTTTTTTTTTTTTTTTTTTTTATTTATTTACAGATCACCACCGCTCATGGACAGAGCCCTTTTGAAGGACTGTTTTTCCCTGCTATTTTCGCTAGAGCTCATTTAGCATGCACTTCAACTATTGTAGCTTTTAAGTGAGGCAAGCCTCACCAATTATGATTAAAAATGAAGCAAACTCGCTCCTGAAAATGACTCAGAAACATTTACCTCTGAACCACGACTTACCAATTATTGAGATACAGTAAAAAAAAAAAAAAAAAAAAAAAAAAAAAAAAAAAAAAAAAAAAAAAAAAAAAAAAAAAAAAAAAAAAAAAAACTTAAAAATAAATGAAATAAGAAAAAGCAAAAAAATAGAATACAGATAAAATAAAAAATAAAAGTAATTAATAAATATGAATGAAATTTTTAAAAAAAATTAAAATAAGAAATAAAATTAAAACAATTATTATCTTTAATTACATTTTTTCATATACATTATTACACAAATACAGATTTTGAATATATAACTTTTACATATAGGGGTAGGGGGTGATAGTCTGGAAAAGAGGTTGGAGGGGATGCAAAAGAGTCTGCTTTACATCCAGCACTTGGCACCTGGAACCTGGCATCTGGCACCTGGCATCTGGCACCTGGCAACACAGTTACTAATAATTGAAGCATAATTTACTTCAAATATTCTTGCGTTCCTTTATTTCTTTGTATATTAATAAAAAAGTATATCTACTCAAGTGATCTACTACCTACAATTATCCACTATTCATTTTCGTATCAGCAAATATTTAATTACATTGTCTAACGGCGACGCGTTTGGCCAATGGTTTCGAGTTTTCACGCGGGTGAAATTTTTTATCCGTCTTATTTTGACCAATTTCATAGCAACAGTTACTGTGCCAATATTAACGTTGTTTTCTTTTGATTAGTTGGTATTGTAATCTAAGAGCACCCAAGTAGAATGCCATGGTAGAGGTACCTAACACAATCATCCTTATATATATATATATATATATATATATATATATATATATATATATATATATATATATATATATATATAATATTTATATATATATATATATATATATATATATATATATATATATATATATTAGAATTATTATATTTATTTATTTCTTCAGGTTAGGTAATATGTTAGGTTAGGATAAGCTATAATAGGCTAAGCAAATGCTAAATCTAACATTTTTAATCACAAGTAAACTATAAAAAAAAAAATTAAAAAAAAAAAAAAAAAAAAAAAAAAAAAAAAAAAAAAAAAAATATATATAATATATATATATATATATATATATATATATATATATATATATATATATATATATATATATATATATATATATATATATATATATATATATATATATATATATATATATATATATATATATATATATATATATATATATATAACTCCTCCGGTGGGCAAAGGCCGGAGGCCCACCGAATTCCACTATTCGGGTCGATGGTGGCCGACGTGTCCAGATAAATTTCGTTTGAAAGTATGCAAGTCAAAAGAAGTTGGGAAAACAGATGAAGGGAGTGTGTTCCAGACTTTACCAGTAGAGTATATGTAAGATTGAGCATACCGGTTAAGTCTGGGGTCGGAGAGTTGGACAGAGAAAGGATGAGACTATGTAGAAAGGCTTGTCGCACGAACTCTTCTCAATGGAGGAGGTATGCGACGAGAGAGTTTCAGAAGAGCAGTGTCCTTTGAAATAGCGATAGTATAGAGAGAGTGACGCAACAATTCGACGGGCAGAAAGAGATTGGAGAGAGTTAGTAAGAGCAGGAGAGTTGATGAGACGAAAAGCCCTAGACTCCACCTTCTCAAGAAGAACTGTATGTGTGGAGCCACCCTAGATGTGTGAAGCATATTCCATACAGGGACGAAGAACACTCCTATACAGAGCAAGCAACTGGGGTGGCGTGAAATAATTCTGAAGGGTCCTCAGAACACCCAACCTCTTAGAAGCTTGTTTAGAAAGAGAAGTAATGTGATCTTTACAAGAAAGATCACGAGAAAAAGAAACACCGAGAATATTAAGAACAGATGAAGGTTTGAGTTGTGTGTTTTCGAAGAAGATATCATAGTTGTGTGGAAGATTGTGTCGAGTGGAGAGATGGAGGAACTGAGTTTTTGAGGCATTGAAAACAACCATGTTTTCTCTGCCCCAATTTGAAATACGTGAAAGATCAGAGGTTAGTTGCTCCAAGGCTACCTTTCTCGAGTCTAATAACTGTTGTTGGGATGGACGTCTTTCAAACTGAAAGGAGTAATGAAGTGTGGAGTCATCAGCATAGGAGTGGATAGGAGATGAAGTAATAGAAAGAAGATCATTAATGAAAAGTAGAAAAAGTGTTGGGGATAGAACAGAACCCTGAGGAACACCACTATTAATTTATATATATATATATATATATTATATATATATATATATATATATATATATATATATATATATATATATATATATATATATATATATATATATATATATATATATATATATAAATCATTCAACCCGAAACTTTCCTTCTATTCAACAGCATATAAAACTACTACTACTACTAATATCACTGCCATTATTATTATTATTATTATTATTATTATTATTATTATTATTATATATTATTATTATTATTATTATTAATATTAATATTATTGTTATTATTATAATTATTATTATTATTATATATTATTATTATTATTATTATTATTATTATTATTATTATTATTATTATTATTATTATTATTATTATCATTATTATTTATTATTATTATTATTATTATTATTATTATTATTATTATTATTATTATTATTATTATTATTATTATTATTATTATTATTATTATTATTATTATTATTATTATTATTATTATTATTATTATTATTATTATTATTACTACAGACACTGTTTTTATAATTACTTCCAATGCCAGATTTTATAATTACAATTCCGTCTGAGTCTTTTTTTACAGGAAATTCAATTGCTTGTCATTTTTGAATCATGTTATAATAAGAAAACAAACACAAGAAAATATCGAACGCTCTTGACGAGGGAGGAAGGTGCTCGAAAGCTAGAAAATATCACGTGGCTAATTTGTTTAAATAATTTTCATCATTGTGTGGTTATGTGTTTTATAGATGTTGATATATTTCGATAATATATAATATATATATATATATATATATATATATATATATATATATATATATATATATAATATATATATATATATATATATATATATATATATATATATATATATATATATATATATATATATATATATATATATATATATATATATATATATATATATATATATATATATATATATATATATATATATATATATATATATATATAGTATAGCGGCTCACTGGCAGAGGTATATTTAAGGAGTAGGGTGTAAAATAATAATGATTATAAAATGTCCTCACCTAATCCCTACTTCGCAGTGAGGTAGATTAAGCTCTACAGTGAGGTAGATTAAATTTAGTTAGACATATAGAAGATAGAATAGAAATCCACAGAACAGAGGTGGCTGACTGAAATGAAGGATTTAGCTAATGTTCACAAAAAAATTCATGTTAAGACATTGAACCTTTTGGGCAGCGGGGGCGTAAATGTATTTTAATGAGGACTTTAGCGTTTTACTATTAAAAAAAAATTTGCTACTGGTAAAAGGGTGAAACATCCCAAACGGGATGAGCGTCGTTTTAGGTATCTCGGATTAGGGGCCTGAGCGGGTTCTTTCATAATGTATTGTGGACACATTGAATTTTTGAAAAAAAAAATTACACAAGGAAAAATATCTTAGAAAGGATTTTAGCTTAAAATAATTTTGCAAAATTTATATGAGTGACCGTTAAAGGATTAAAGGTGCTTGCCAACAAATGTGTCGGTTCCCTTGAACTTTTGTTGTAGTACTTACCATAGTATCAGTACTTATACTATGTACTAAAGAAACAAAGTTCCAACTTCGCATAGCAAAGATAAGAAAGGGTCAACCTTTTTGAAAGTGAGTGCCAAAATCGGCAGCATCTCTGACACAAATTTTTTCCGCCCGCCAACCAAAGTTTTTTGAGAGCATAATATTTAATATATTTTAAATATTTGAAGAAATTTTATACATTTGTATAATGATAATAATAATAATAATAATAATAATAATAATAATAATAATAATAATAATAATAATAATAATAATAATAATAATAATAATAATAATAATAATAATAATAATAATAATAGGTTATAACAGAAAAAAAAAAAAAAAATTTTTTTCCCTTTAAAATTGCATTTAAACATTCCTGAATTTTTCCACATAAAAAAAAAAATTCAAATTTTTTTTTGACTCGCCAGAAAAAAAATTTATCGGCCTGCCACGTGTGGCACGCGTGCCAAAGTTTACCCACCACTGGCTCTAGTGAATTATTAAGAACAAAAAGTTATGAATCTTTCGATCTTTGACTTGTAGTATGAAACCGGAGACACTTGTTGATATGTGAGTAGTCCTCCATATAAGAGTGGTTTCATGTGATTGGTGAAAAAATGAAAATTGAATTATTGTTCATATATTCTTCGTAAATTGAATGTAAAATTGTTTGAATATATATATATATATATATATATATATATATATATATATATATATATATATATATATATATATATATATATATATATATATATATATATATATATATATATATATATATATATATATATATATATATATATTAGTCCTAAAATATTATATATTAAACGTGTCAATTTAGACTCCCAGCACATTAACGACTCTTTTGTTGTATGGAACTCGTTCGGAGTTTTCAGAAATAGCAAAAATAATTTGATATATTTATATATATATATATATATATATATATATATATATATATATATATATATATATATATATATATATATATATATATATATATATATATATATATATATATATATATATATATATATATATATATATATATATATATATTATATATATATATATATATATATATATATATAATATATATAATAATAATAAAAAATTTGTTGTTCCTCAAATTAAAAAAAAAAACAATCATTTTTTATTTCTTTAATAAAAATTTTAAATTATTATTAAATAAATTAAATTAATTATTATATTATTATTATTATTATTATTATTATTATTATTATTATTATATTATTATTTATTATTATTATTATTTAATTTGAAAATTTTTGAAAAAGATTTTCAGTTTTTTAGATTCGACGTACAACTTATTATTGTTTTATTATTATTATTATTATTATTATCAAATTATAATTATTATTATTAGAGCTATTATTATCATTTATTATTACTTTTCTTTTTATTATTATAATTATTATTATTATTATGAAAATATTAATATTAATATTATTTATTATTATTATTATCTTCAATTATTATTATTATTATTATTATTATTATTATTATTATTATTATTATTATTATTATTATTATTATTATTATTATTATTATTATTTTATATTTTATTATTATTATTATTATTATTATTATTATTATTATTATTATTATTATTATTATTATTATTATTATTATTATTATTATTATCATCAAATTATTATTATATATTATTATTTTATTATTATCATTAAATTATTAAAAAAAAAAAAAAAAAAAAAAAAAAAAAAATTATAAATATTATTATTTTTATTATTATCAAATTATTAAATTTTTTATTATTTTTAAAATATTTTAAAAATTATTATTATCAAAAATAATTATTATTATTATCAAATCATTATTATTATTATAATCCTTATTATTATTATTTTTATTATTATTATCATCATCATCATTATTATTATTATTATTATTATTATTATTATTATTATTATTATTATTATTATTATTATTATTATCATCATCATTATTATTATTATTATTATTATTATTATTATTATTATTATTATTATTATTATTATTATTATTATTATTATTATTATTATTATTATTATTATTATTATTATTATTATTAATATTATTATTCTTAAACTGAATTTGAAATAACGGAACAAAATCATTCCTTCTCTGACAATAAAATAATGATAATGATAATAATGAATAATGATGCTTGGTATCGTTATTACATTTACAAACATGAGTGCATTAACATCTACTTATTTTAACATGTTCATTATCTGGTTATATATATATATATATATATATATATATATATATATATATATATATATATATATATATATATATATATATATATATATATATATATATATATATATATATATATATATATATATATTATAAGCTTTACTCTGCACCACGTTGAGATGTTTAGTTTGTCCTTTTTGTACTTGATCTTCCCAGAGGTTAATTCTATCTTATTTTCTGTGATTCTATAAAGATCAGAGGTTAGTTGTGCTAAGGTCACCCTCCTAGCATCAATCAATTGTTGTTGGGTGTGACGTCTTTCAGACAGATAATAGTAATGAAGGTGTAGCCGTGTCGTGGGCGTAAAAGTGGATAGGTGATGAAATAATAGAAACAAAATCATTAATTGAAAGTAGAAAAAGTGTTGCTGATAGGATAAAATTCTGAGGAACACTCCAATTAACAGGTGGTAGCCGTTCATAGCGGCTGATATAGAATGAGTGAAAAAGGGAATCAGAGAGAAAATCGCGGAGAGGGAGACATATATCAAATAAAGTAAGTTTAGATATCAGAAACTCATTTGAAAGATTTGAGTATGTCCAGTGCTACAGGAAAAAATTCCCGAAATGCAAAAGAGAAGAGGACCAAGTGTCAAAGAGAAAGGAAAGAATATCATCAGAAGGGTGACCGGAGATAAGACTAGGAAATTTAAGATGCTTCAAAATCTTCCTGATAAGGATAGATTTAAAAAGAAAAACCTTGAATAGTACTAAAGTTAAATCAGTGGGATGATAGTTAAAGAACTTTGAGGGATATCCCTTTTTTCGGCACTAGCTGAGTAAGTGGTAGCTTCCAGCAGGTAGGTAAGATTGAAAGTCAATGACGAAACTGTTTCTCAATGCAGAGTGAAAGCTCAGAAGCACAAGTTTTCAGCACCACAGGTGGGACTCCGTCAGGTCGGTACTTTTTCTTAGTGTAAAGTTCAAAGAAAATAAATAAAGTCTTTAGGACAAATTACAATATTAGGAAAAACATGAGTTGGAAGGAAGTATAGAAAGAGGTATAGATCCCTGGGTGGTTTTAAATAGGAATTATAAGTAAAGGTATCAATTTAGATTTCATCATAAAGGTTTAGCAGAAAGGAAGCCAGTTGTAGAGTTGTTGGAAGCAATGATGAAGCAAAGTTGAAGTTGGTAACTTTTGCAAAAATGCCACAAAAAGCACAATGAAGGGAACCAGAAACATTACTATATTTTCTACTAAGAAAAGAGTTATTTTTATTACGTAGGATAAATTTTGTTCTATTCCGGAATGAATCAAAAACACGAGATACTGAAATTTGAATTCGATGGTAATTCCTGTAGGGAACGTCCCTGCAGCGAATACCACGAGAACAAGAATAGTTAAACCAAGGTTTGAGTTTCCAAGAAATGGAGAATGAAATGTAATTTATCAAGTCAGAGAAAATCACGTATGTTGTTGCACTTTTCTAACGCTGAGGAAATCCCTCTCGACGAAGCAATAATCATTCCAAGGGAAATCAAAGAAGTACAGAATAAAAAAATTCTTTCACGCCACCCCAGTCATGCGCTCGTTATCGGGATGATGTTCTCTCCTGGATAAAGTATTCCTCACACATTTGAGATAGTTCTACTCACACAACTTTCCTTGAAAAGGTGGAGTCTAGGATTTTTCGTCTTATTAACTGTTTCACTCTCACTATATAACTCTCTCCAATATCTTTTTTTCAGATCTCTTCATATAACATCGCTATAGCAACGGACACCGTTCTTCTAAACTCTTCCGTCGCATACCTCCTCCACTGAAAAGGGCTCTTACCACACGCCTTTCTACATAGTCTCATCTTTTCTCTGTTCAACTCTCTGACCACAGAGTTAACCGCTATGATTGTACTATACTCGTAAAGTCTGAAACACATTCCCTTTATCTATTCTCCCAACTTCCTTTGACATACACACCTTCTAACTCCATGTACCGGGACACGTCGGCCCTTTTTCTGGAAAATTTAATAACTTTAGTCGAATTTGGTAGACTTCTGTCCTTTTCTTATTATATAGTTAATATATATATATATATATATATATATATATATATATATATATATATATATATATATATATATATATATATATATATATATATATATATATATATATATATATATATATATATATATATATATATATATATATATATATATATATATATATATATATATATATATATATATATATATATATATATATATATATATATATATATATATATATATATATATATATATATATATATATATATATATATATATATATATATATATATATATATATATATATATATATATATATATATATATATATATATATATATATATATATATATATATATATATATATATATATATATATATATATATATATATATATATATATATATATATATATATATATATATATATATATATATATATATATATATATATATATATATATATATATATATATATATATATATATATATTATATATATATATATATATATATATATATATATATATATATATATATATATATATATATATATATATATATATATATATATATATATATATATATATTCAAGGCCCACAACAGGTGCAGTAAACTGAGATATATATAAAAGATAAGAGCGATAACACCAGAGCGAGTTTTTCATTGTTTATTCTATATTTAAAAATGACATCCTCTCTTTATCAACATTTACAACCTTTGCATGCTTAATTATATCTTCATTTCTCTTCCTTGTAAATAAACAAATGGTTACTTGACGACAGGCATTGTTTTTATGAGGATTTTCTTTTATATTACCTGCACACTCTCTATTTACTTTGTTTCCTTGATTCTCTCTCTCTCTCTCTCTCTCTCTCTCTCTCTCTCTCTCTCTCTCTCTCTCTCTCTCTCTCTCTCTCTATCTATCTATCTATCTATCTATCTATCTATCTCTCTTTCTTTCTCTCTCTTTTTTCATTCGTAAAGTAATAAATTAATTATATAATTATTTTCTTCTATATTTTTTTCCAGTCCTCTCTCTGTCTGTCTGTTTGTCTGTCTGTCTGTCCGTCTGTCTGTCTGTCTGTCTCTCTATCTCTCTCTCTCTCTCTTTCTCTCTCTTTTTTCATTCGTAAAGTAATATAAATTAATTATATAATTATTTTCTTCTCTATTTTTTTCCAATCCTCTCTCTGTCTGTCTGTCTTTCTGTCTTGTCTATCTGTCTGTCTGTCTGTCTGTCTGTCTGTCTGTCTCTCTTTTATCTATCTATCTATCTATATACCTATTCCTATTCCTCCAATTGGCAACTTATTGGCTTGGAAACCTCCCTAACTTCCAACTGAGTAGCCGCGAACTCTCGTAACATGTTTGTCGAAAGGATCTCCGTTTTGTTGCGATGTCCTTTGTCATTGTTTTGCTATAAAGGCTTTTATAATTATATAACCACCCACTAATTGCATCGCGTTAAAGCTCTAATTGAACCAACAACGGTAGCAGGCGTTGTTTATGTCAAACTATAAGTCTTTTCTTGGCTCGCCTAATTGATATTAATTGGTTGAATTTATAAAAAATATTATCTTAACTTATTAGGAAGAGAATTAATGTTTGCTTATGTAATTTGCTTATACAATTGTATAACCTTTTGATGCTTTTTTCACGTGTTCAATTGAGTATATATATATATATATATATATATATATATATATATATATATATATATATATATATATATATATATATATATATATATATATATATATATATATATATATATATATATATATATATATATATATATATATATATATATATATATATATATATATATATATATATATATATATATATATATATATATATATATATATATATATATATATGATTTCTTATCATGTTGTTGAGATGCAGCACATTGATATAGATCAATAGAATAGGGAGATGTCTGAGGGTCCCTCCAACCAAAGCACACTGCAACGATCCTGTTATCTTTCTCTCCAAAGGTGTATTTCATTAAACAGTTTTTCGTACGAATTTGCTGACTGGCTGTGATGGTGATACTGGTCACTTAATGATCCTTATGATATCGTCCCTCTGAAGTCATTATACTCTGCTTTGGCCTTGGAAATGACGTTCTGAAAAAAGATTCAGACTAGGCTGATCTGAACTAATCGGGAAGAACAACATGAATATAAGTCACTGTGTGACTTTTGACTGTACAGTGAATCACTGTCATGCTATAGGCACAAAAAAGGGTCAGTGTCTCCAGGGTCGAATGACTCTTTAGGTACTGTCTTGTACCTCATCTTTATGGGGACCCCCTTCTGGACCGTTGCCCTAAAAGGGTAGGTAACAATAGGATTTAGGCTTCCTGATGAGTATGAAGTTGCTACCAGGGACGATTAAAACTAAAAATCATATGACTTCTAGAACAGAAAAATATCGTTTCTAGGCTCGTTAACGAAATAACTCAGAATACTGTGCCTCATAAATTGGAATTTTTCAAATAAGTTTACGTATTGGTTAACCCCTCCCTCACCTGGTGACTATTTTCTCAACTGACAGTGAAACATCGACTAATTTGTCTTCGATCCAGGTGATCAAATGGAATGAGAAGTCTACTTTGGATTTTTCCTGTACTCGTCAGACTACCACTAACAATTATCATGCTGCCCTTCCTCCAGGGATATCGGACACATCATTCCCAATATTCTTTACTCATGGTCTACTACTTTTAAACTACTGACTTGACATAGCAAGATATAATATAGTGACAGACCGGGATAGAGGACCCACCCTTTACTAAAAAACACAATGGATCACTGGTAGTCAAAGCTGCCTTCATAGAACAAGGTTCTGTCTTTTTAAACTATATATATCCTCAGTCGTTCTCGGCAAATTCTCACTAACGAGCATTTATTTAAAGTGAACGATTTGAAGAGCAGAGGACCAAGAGCCAGTGAATTAGGTAAGAAGTTAACCAGAAAAGTGTTCTTTACGAAAGCCATGCTGGCGATCGGAGATAAGATTAGAAGAATTGAGATGTTTCCAAAGTTTCCTCTTAAGGATAAATTCTAAAACTTTAGAAAAAACGAAGGTGGAAGAAATAGGACTATAGTTAGAATCTTGAGAGGGGTTCTCCGTTTTTGGCACAGGCTGAATGAGAGCACGTTTCCAGCAAGGAGGTAAGATCGAAATAGAAAGTTTACAAAGGCTGGACGCAAGTTTAGAAGCACAAGTTTTGAGAATTGCCGGAGGGAAACATCAAGAAGTGCGCCTTTTTAGAATTAATTTCAGAAAGAGCTTAAATTACATCTCTAGAAGAAATTACATTATTAGGCATAAATGAGATGGAGGAGATTGAAAGAGGAAGAATAGCTTCGGAATCGACAATGATGGAATTAGAGGCAAAGGTCTGAGCAAAGAGTTCAGCTTTAGCAAAAAGCAAAATGGCAGTAGTGCCGTCAGAAGATACTAGAGGAGGAAAAGAGGAAGAAGCAAAGTTAGATTTGACATTTTTTTGCAAAACACCAGAAGAAAGAGCTTGAGGAAGAGAAGTCTGAAAGATTATAGCATTTTCGACAGAGAAATGAGTTTCGGTGTTACAAAAAAAAAAAAAAAAAATAGATTTTGCAATATTCCAATATGAGATATAAATTGCATAAGTTTCTAGAGTTTGAAGACGACGGTTATCCCTGAAGGCAAGCATCCCTGCAACGAATAACAAGAGAACAAGAAGAATTAAACTACGGTTTGTAAGGTTCAGCTGAAAGGAGAGAATATGGAATGTACGCCTTCATACCACAGAGAATCACCTCGGTTTGAGCCCTGCACACTGAGGAAACCCTCTCGCGGAAGCAATAATTAATCGTTCCATGGGAAATCAAAGAAGCACGATCACAAGTCCGGGAGTTGTTCTTGCGGAAGACTTGAAGAGACAGAACTAGAAGGTGACCTGATGATCTCGGAAGTGGATAGAAATGTTTAGAATGTTTGATTCAACTTCAAAACTTTTAGGAATAAGAGTAAAGAACTACACCAACTGCTCATGGTCATTTAGGACAGAGAAATGGAAGGAGAGTTCACCAGCTCTATCTTGAGAACTAAATGAATACCATGGTGATGAATATTGAAATCACCTACAATGAAGATTTTAGAAAGGTGAAGAAAAGAATGTATCGAATAATTTAGAATAATCAGCAAAACTAGGAGATTAATGAACAAAACAGATGAATTTAGTTGCAGAATATCAAGAAAGCCAAATCTACAAGGTGAAAAATTCGGAAGATTCCAAATTAGAGGCATGAGAACAAAGGAACCAGTTCCACACTTAAACACAACAACATCTTTGGCTGAGAATTGATGATAGAGAAGGTAATAGAAATGAGTTTGCCGATGGAACATTTCTATTGCTTAAGTTTCTATCAAGAACAAGAGGTGAGGGCTAGAAGAAGAGAGGTGTTGTTCAACAAAGTGGAAATTAAATTGAAGACCGCAACTGTTTCAGAAATTAACGAAGAGTGTAGTTCAATGTCTACATTCAATAAGGGGTAACCTCATCACCTCGGATGACATACGTAGCTTACTTCTGTTATATATATATATATATATATATATATATATATATATATATATATATATATATATATATATATATATATATATATATATATATATATATATATATATATATATATATATATATATATATATATATATATATATATATATATATATTATTTCACCTCTGTAGGCAAAGGTCAGAGGTCTACCAAAATTTCCACCAGAGTTAGGAAGAAAGTCGGAAACCTGGTCAAATTAAAGGCCGACCTGACCTGATACACGGCTCTTGAAGGTGTGTACATATAAGATTGAGCATAGCGGTTAAGTCTGGGGTCAGAGAGTTGGATAGAAAGACGATTCGCACGAAGCAATAATCGAACCTTCTTATCAATGGAGGAGATATGCGAAGAGAGAGTTCAGAAGAGCAGTGTCCGTTGTAATAGCGATAGTAATAGAGAGGGTGACGCAACAATTCGACTGGCAGAAAGAGACTGGAGAGAATTAGTGAGAGCAGGAGAGTTGATAAGGCGAAAAGCCATAGACTCCACCTTGTCAAGGAGAGCTGTATGAGTGGAACCACCCCACATATTTGAGGCGTACTCCATATAGGAGAGAACAACACCCTTATACAAAGCAAGCAACAGGGATGGAGTGAAGAAATACTGTAGGCTCATCAGGACACCTAACCTCTTAAAAGCTTGTTTAGAAAGAGTGGAAATGTGATCTATCCAAGAAAGGTCACTAGAAAAAGAAACACCAATTAAGGAGAGATGAAGGTTTGAATTGAGTGTTTTCGAAGAAGATATAGTTGTGTGGAAGATTGTGTCAAGTAGAGAGATGGAGGAATTGAGTTTTGGTGACATTGAAAACGACCATTATTCACTGCTCCAATTTGAAAAGCGAGATAGTTCAGAGGTTAGCAGCTCCAAGGCTATTTCCTTGTGTCTATTAAATGCTGTTGGAATGGGGCGCCTTTCAAATTGAAAAGAGTAATGAAGGGTGGGATCATCAGCATAGGAGTGGATAGAAGATGGCCTAACAGAGAAAAAGTCATTAATGAAAAGCAAAAAAAGTGTTGGGGATAGGACAGATCTTTGAGGAACACTATAATTAATAGACGTAAAGGAAGAACGATGGCCGTCAACAACTGCTACTATAGAACGATCAGAAAGGAAGTCAGAGAGAAGGTTACAGAGAGAATTATAAATTCCGAAAAAGGGAAGTTTGAAATCAAAGCTTTGCGCAAGACTCTATCGAAAGCTTTCGATATGTCTAGCGAAACAGCAAAAGATTCACCGAAATGCCGAAGAGCGGAGGACCAAGAGTCAGAGAGAAGGGAAAGAAGATCACCAGTAGAGCGTTTCTTACGAAAGCCATACTGGCGATCAGAAATAAGACTAGAAGAATTGAGATGTTTCCAAATCTTCCTGTTAAGGATAGATTCGAAAACTTTAGAAAGAACGAAGGTTAAAGAAATGGGACGGAAGTTAGAGTGTTGAGAGGAGTCCCCCTTCTTCGGCACAGGCTGAATGAGCGCGCTTTTCCAGCAGGAAGGGAAGGTTGATGTAGAAAGACATAGACGAAGTAGTTTACCAAGGCAAGGTGTAAGCTCGGAAGCACAAGTTTTAAGAACCACAGGAGGAATACCATCAGGACCTTACGCTTTCTTAGTGTTATATATATATATATATATATATATATATATATATATATATATATATATATATATATATATATATATATATATATATATATATTATATATATATATATATATTATAATTAATTATAATTTTATTGTAATTCTTGATTGCTTTTACCTGTTTTTAAAATCTAGACATAATATCTTGTTGTCGCCGACTATAATTCGGATTAAGTTTTTTTTTATATATATAAAGCAATTTTTAAAACAATAATTGTAATAATAATATCAATAATAATAATAATAATATTAAAATAATAATAATAATAGTAATAATAATAATAATAATAATAATAATAATAATAATAATAATAATTGTAGTTATAATGGTGATAATAACAATAGTAATATGTTGTTATTATGATGATAATAAAAGTAATAAAAATAATAATAATAATAATAATAATAATAATAATAATAATAATAATAATAATAATAATAATAATTGTAGTAATAATAATGATTACAAAACAATATTAATCTGTGTTTTAATGATGTTGATAATAATAATAATAATAATAATAATAATAATAATAATAATAATAATAATAATAATAATAATAATAATAATAATAATAATAAAAATAATAATAATAATAATAATAATAATAATAATAATAATAATAATAATAATAATAATAATAATAATAATAATAATAATAATAATAATAATAATAATAATAATAATAATAATAATAATAATAATAATGCTAACAATCTTCACCTCTTCACCATCTTCACCATCTTCGCCAGGTAGGTTGGGGCGTGTCAGGAGCTACTCCTCCAGAATCTGAGAAAATTGATTCTGTCCTGCTCGAGGTGTAGTGCTGGTATCTCGAGCAGTTTTTTTTATGTAGTTGGCTTGCTAGACCTGTTGCCAAATGTTAACAATAAAATATAATACTAATACCAATACTGATGATACTAATACTAATAAAACAAAACTTTATTCAGGAAATGATATATTTACAGGTTTAAAGTTAAAAAGAAGTTCCTATACTACTAAATTCAATAATAATAATAATAAATATAATAATAATAATAATAATAATAATAATAATAATAATAATAATAATAATATTCCGACTGTCCAGTTCTGTGAAAAGGGGCTGCTAGGGGAAAGCGCTGTGGTTTCCTTTGAGCCCCAATGTTTAATACATATAAATATATAATTTTAATTTTTTTAATAATTACAAGTTATGATAGGTTATTTCTAGAGTAGCAAAACTCTAGAAATATTGATCTTGCAAGTAACAATAACAGAGACGTTACGTATTATGTTGACTACGATGATACTACTAATAATAGAGGTGATGATATTTACTTCAAGAATAATAATAGTAATAATAATCATAATAACGATAATATCAATACAAGTGATAACAATAGTAATGATAATTATAATATAATATTCATAATAAAATTTTCAATAATAATTATAATAGCAATAATAATAATAATAATAATAATAATAATAATAATAATAATAATAATGATCGTATTATTAATTGCAATAATGGAAATAATAATAGTAATATTAATAATACAAATACTAATTCTACTTCTAACACAATTAATCTACTACTAAAAATGCTAATACTACTAATAATAATTCTAATAAGACTACTTCTACTACTATTACTACTACTACTACTACTAATACTTATAAAAAAAATACTACTTTTAATAATTTTAATAATAATAATGATTATAATAATAATAATTATTATTATAATATGATTATAATAATAATAATTATAATAACAATTTTTTTTATACTCGGCACCATATTTGCATGATGCAGGGTGGTGTCGACTGCAGGAATTTCCATATCCCTGCTACCGTACGAGAGAAGAGAGAGAGAGAGAGAGAGAGAGAGAGAGAGAGAGAGAGAGAGAGAGAGAGAGAGAGAGAGAGAGAGAGAGAGAGAGAGAGAGAGAGAGAGAGACTGGTTGTTAAAAAGGGTTCCAACTTTAAGAACTATTCGAAGAACCATTCTTCATTTGTGCTGACCATAGTATATAAATATTAACTGACTGATTCAGTAACTGGGTAGAAGAAACCATCCTTTATCGAACATATGTTACCTAGAAGTTTGTTGCTGAAAGTTATTAAAAAGAACCCATTTAAAAATTTTGTTGCTTCACAAATTATTTATATATATATATATATATATATATATATATATATATATATATATATATATATATATATATATATATATATATATATATATATATATATATATATATATATATATATATATATATATATATATATATATATATATATATATATATATATATATATATATATATATATATATATATATATATATATATATATATATATATATATATATATATATATATATATATATATATATATATATATATATATGCTCTAATTAGTAAGTAGGTAATTAATATCAAAAGCAATTAATCCTTACTAATTTTATTATAATGGAAATTCAGTTGTAAAATAGCACAACAAAACAAATGATAAACACGTTGTTATTTTAAAGGTTAAAATAGCACAAATAATTCTGATAGTTTGCAATAATATCTTATTTTGATGGGTGCTATTAATTGATCAAACAATTATTAAATAATTATTTAGGTGAGACTCAACAACAGAGAGATCTTGCCTCTCTCTGTGTCTCTAACGGCCACCTGACTACCCTCAAGCTCTTATTTTAAAGTCATTATACCCAAGCCCTTCTGACGTCATAGGGCATTCTTTTCCATCATTGGCTAGTTTGAAAGCTATACTCAAATGGCATTATTATGCATAATTAGACTATTCTTTGTTCAGGGCCTTAATTAAAATATATAGTAACAATAAGTACTATCCCATTAAGGTTTATTAAAACAATAGATAAACTCTACATAAAGACTTGCCATTCATAAAATAACTCTGAAACGGAATGCCAATCAACACCTATCCTTTATTAACAGGAGGGGGGGAGTGGGGTTTTGCCAACCCCATTCCAAGTCGGTTTCACCCCCCCTAAATTTTCCAAGGCTGTAATTGTATTGGAAAATTTTATCTGGACCTCTTGGTAATTATAATTCTGGCATACTTCTGTTGTTTGCAACATTTCATTTAGACTTCCATTTTTATAATTCTTAAATTGTAAACAACGTTTTACCTCCAAATTACAAGAATAAAAGCCAATAGATGTCTTTCCCTTCTTTTTTTTTTCTTTTCTTCTTTTCTTCTGCACTATGATTTCTGTGAATTCTTTATCTGATTCTTCACTGCTGTTTGCAACATTTTATTTAGACCTCCATTTTTATAATTCTTAAATTGTAAACAATGTGTTACCTCCAAATTACAAGAATAAAAGCCAATAAATGTCTTTTATTTTTACTTTCTTCTGCGCTGTTTTTTTTTTTCTTTTTATTTTCTTGCTTCTTTTGTAGACTAATTAGGATTGATTGGGGCTCCAGTATTCCTTTTATTCGTCGTATTACCTTTTCTCTTGAAATCCTGGTGTTGCAAGAGTTCTTTTGTTGAAAATTCACTTGTAGCGGCTTTCTATCAGCTCTCGCTTTTTTTTCTTTTTTTTTCTTAGCTTATTTACAACCTCTTACACCTAGGAGTCACTGCATCTCTAGGACGATTTCATGGGAAAAACAATACATTTTGAATATTAAAACCTGAAATCCCTTTTTCCCTTTTCTTTCTTTTTTTTTTTCAAGATCGGCGAGTGCCTGAAAATGCCTCGCGCAGTTACCAGCTACTCGCAATAACCTCACTGGTGGTTTCTGGACGCTTCAAATTTAGCACTTATTTATTTTATTTCTGTATATTTTTTTTTCTTTAGCACCAAATTTTATAAGTTCCAAGAGGTCCTTTTAAATTCTAATTACTATCACTTCTACACCCACAAGTAATTATTATAATTACTTTACTATTATTACCATTACCATTATTATCATTACTATTACCATCATTATTATTATTATCATTATTACTATTATTTACTTCCATCTTTATTTCATTTTTATTATAACTATTATTAATTTCACTTTTATTACTACTAAGATTATCACTATTATTTTATTATAACATTTATTATTATTAT
>SEYY01001129.1:139836-147336 GCA_009176605.1 Armadillidium nasatum | reverse complement strand
GCAAGAAATCATCATGTCCAGATGTTCCAGACTAGGATTAGCAAAAACACTGGTGCGGTTATGTGGAGTAGTTGGGACATTATTCATTTTGGTGCTGTGAGTCGAGATAAGGTATGGCACATAATTTTAGCTTCCTTTTGGGATGTACTGTAATGTACGGAGAGGTAATGAGAGGTACTGGAAAATGATGTGCCAAAGTTTACCTAATGATAAGTTACAGCATTTAAACTTTTCTATTGATAAAAACCCTTTCCTAAATTTAACGCTCGAAGATGACGTCACTTTTCTAAACTATGGTTCTAGTTTTAACCGCAAGATGTCACTTCTCATAAATTCTCTATATTTATTGGAAGTAGCTTCTATTTTATGTCGTATAAATAAATATATTTTTAAAAGTGCTTAGCAGTGTAATTTTGAAAAAATAATTTAAATAATATTTATGCTATTTGACAATTACATAAACATTAAATAGCTTAAAATGACGCTAAATTAAATTGACAAATCACTTTTTTGGTAAAGACCTCGACCCAAAATTCATCTTGGAGCCTAATTGTTTTGACTAAAAACTAAATTTCTAGATATAAAATAATTATTTTTTTTGGCCTGAAGTAATATTCAGATATTTTCTTAAGCACTAATGTTTAAAAATCATTCTTTTTTATCTAGCTTACCTTAAATTAGTCAATATTAAAAAAAAATTTTTTTATTCTGAAACTTGACCAGATGGTTATGCAAAAATTTACCGTATAATAGGATAAATTTTTTGATATATATATATATATATATATATATATATATATATATATATATATATATATATATATATATATATATATATATATATATATATATATATATATATATATATATATATATATATATGGCGCTCCATTTAGTAATTTCTAATATATTTAATTAGAATTAAATTACATACAAGTGAAATAAATAATAAAATTTAATATATAATAAAAGTACCTCGCCCTGGGTAGTGATATGGTGCTGCATATAATAATTTCGAATATACTTAATTTTAATTAAATTAGATAAAAGTAAAATAAATAATAAAATTTTTTATATAATAAAAGACCTATCACAAAGCAATTAAAATGTAAGCTTGTTTTAGACGAGTCCATAACATTGCTTACCACCTCTGTCTCTTTCTTAGTCTTGCCCTTGCAATGGTTTCACAATGTATATCATATGACTTAAGCATTAACTTTGTAATAATCTTTGAAGAGGCTAGTAATAATAAATGTTTAATAAATATAAGAATCAAACAGTTATATATATATATATATATATATATATATATATATATATATATATATATATATATATATATATATATATATATATATATATATATATATATATATATATATATATATATATATATATATATATATATATATATATATATATATATATATATATATATATATATATATATATATATATATATATATATATATAATATAAATTTATACTCTTTTCCTAGTTTTCCTAAACTTTGATGATATAATTTCTTGGTTTAACCAAACTAATTTAATATATTTAAAATTACTTGTATAAAAAATTTTATTAACTATTATGAAAAAAATATAAGTATTCTAAACTTCTTTCTAACAAACTACGATCGCTACGATACACCAAAATACACCTTTTTAAATGTTCAAACTTTATGAAAAATATAATTATCTGTAGCTTCTGAAAACCCCCCTATCTTGCTACAATACTATTTTTATCTGACCTTCGAACAAAAACATAAAAAGTTCATGAATCTCAAGAAATTGAGCTTCACACTAATAGAAAGGGAATTTTATAACATTGCTGTGACTTATTATTAGGTAAACTTTGGGTGGGCTCGGCAAATCTTAACTCAAACATTACCATAAGTAGGCATGAATAATAATCCTCCTAACGTTGGCATTACTATAGAACGCACTCTACTTTTGTCCTTATGCTATGCAAATTCGTGGCACACAAACGCATGTCTACGAGGGGAATAAACCACCAGTACCCGGACCTGTGAGCAGTTGAGAATTAATTAAAAACTAATAAATTTTATACATACTATATATATATATATATATATATATATATATATATATATATATATATATATATATATATATATATATATATATATATATATATATATATATATATGGGTAATACATACTCATTTTATCTGCCCCCTCCTAGAATTGGGCTCAGCCCTTGAGCAATGACAAAAAAGAAATAAGGAATAGAGAACCTAAACCACAAACTTATTTACAGATAAGTAACTAATTGATATGATTACATTGTACTGAAGAATATTAAACCAAGTATATAAATAATGGCTTAAATTTTTGACAAAGTTTATTTTAAATTTTGGTTTATTTAAATTTTTAATTTAATTTTCAACAATAGATATTTTTTTTTTTTTAGATTTTTTTTTTTTTTTTTTTTTTTTTTTAATTTTTTTTTTTTAACGAAAATGTTGAAACTAATTACTCCAAAAGAAGAGTTAATTGTATTAATTTAACTATTCTTTAGTGATTATTGTTCAATTTATATTAACCCTTTTCCTGCTCGTGGACCCCTTAACTTATATTTTTGATATTATTGACCCCCCGAAATAACATTTTCCCTTATTTTAATTTCCTTAAAATAAAATAAAAATAAATAAATAAATAAATAAATAAATGGAAACTTAAAATAGAATTTTTAACTTAGTTATATTAAAATGCAAAGTTATCAAGTTCAAATCAAATTAAAAATAGGTTAAAAACCACTAAAAATATTATTATATTATTATTATTATTATTATTATTATTATTATTATCATTATTATTATTATTATTATTATTATTTTTAAAAATAACATTACAATTATTATTTTAATAATAATAATAATTTTTATTAATTGAACGCTATTTCAACCAAACTATTTCTATCTCTCTCTCTCTCTCTCTTCTCCAACTATCCCTCCTTCTCTCTCTCATTCTCTCTCTCTTTCTCTCTCTCTCTCTCTCTCTCTCTTCTTTCTCTCTCTCTCTCTCTCACTCCAATAAAGATATTTTAAAACATACAAGTGAAAATAAACAAAGGACGAACAATACATAGAGTTCAAAATCCTAATCTGTCTGCATGTTGAACGCATTTCAAACAAGAAGTAATTTAAAAAAAAAAAGACTCAGAAAAAAGAGAGAGAGAGAGAGAGAGAGAGAGAGAGAGAGAGAGAGAGAGAGAGAGAGAGAGAGAGAGAGAGAGAGAGAGAATAGTATATACATCAGCACTTTTGAAAAGTTAAAAAAAAAAAACTTAAATAAATTCATAAAGCCCCTTTGACCTAAATTATGATGGGTTTGGTCTACTTGCAATGGCATTAGGAAAAACATATAAATCTTAGTGTTTGCTTTTAATAAAACTCTCATTACTCTTCCTGTCTGTTTGTCTAATTCTCACTCTCTCTATTTTTATGTGTGGGTGTGTGAGAAAAAGAGGGAAGAAAAGGAAAAAACATATTCAGGGAGAAAAAGGGACTAAAACAAAATGACGATAGATGCAATGAAGGAAAAAAGAAGAGAGAAGAATAAATGAGATGAAAATGAATTAAGGAACGAGTGAGAGGGAGAAAGAGAGAGAAAGATAGTGAGGGAGAGAGAGAGATAAATAGATAGATAAATAGATAGATAGATAGATAGATAGATAGATAGATAGATAGATAGATAGATATTAGATAGATAAATAGATAGATAGATAGATAGATAGATGGATAGATAAATAAATAGAAAGAGAGAGAGAGAGAGAGAGAGAGAGAGAGAGAGAGAGAGAGAGAGAGAGAGAGAGAGAGATAAAGAGAGAGAGAGAAGTACTTCAAGAAAGATAACTGGCAAATTCTTGCTTAAATTCAACATCTTCATTAATATTTCAAGCAAGAAATGTTGCTTCACCTTTAAAGGTCGTAATTGGAGACTGAGATTTTGCTTCGATTATCGGCATTTAAATACAAATGGAAGAAAACAAATTTATAATGATCATTCCAAATTCATGGTTTTAATCTGCTTATCCCGAATAATTTATTCTTATTCTTATTCTTATTATTATTATTATTATTATTATTATTATTTTTATTATTATTATTATTATTATTATTATTATTATTATTATTATTATTATTATTTAAATAGATACATGAAATGATCTATAAAATGACCCATCCAAAATCATATTCATCCTCTGCTTACCCCTTTCTTTTTAGTTTATTATTATTATTATTATTATTATTATTATTATTATTATTATTATTATTATTATTATTATTAAATGAGTTTATAAGTGCACCACAGGACAAAGCTTAACTCATATAAATTTTTAACGAGTTGTTACGAAGAAGAAAGTGTTGCTAAAAACTTTCACTTTTATTAATAAAAATTTCCAATAAGGGATTTAAATTTTTAAAGGGTGAAATTTTTATTATTTAAAAGGTTTTTTAAAGTTTAAAGGGACTTAAAAGATTTTATATATTTGGAGCATTTACCATATTAGTTTAATTCTTCTATATATATATATATATATATATATATATATATATATATATATATATATATATATATATATATATATATATATATATATATATATATATATATATATATATATATATATATATATATATATATATATATATATATATATATATATATATATATATATATATATATATATATATATATATATATATATATATATATATATATATATATATATATATATATATATATATATATATATATATATATATATATATATATATATATATATATATATATATATATATATATATATATATATATTTTTTTTTTTTTTTTTTTTTTTTTTTTTTTTTTTATTTTTATTTTTATTATTATTATTATTATTATTATTATTATTATTATTATTATTATTATTATTATTATTATTATTATTATTATTATTATTATTATTATATATTTTTAGTTATTCCATATGATATCTTTACTTTCTTTTTCAAATGTTTTTTTGTCTTAGAAAATATTTATTATATTTAAAAAGAAACATATTGAGGAAAAAATATTATTATTAGCTTTTAAAACAACTATATATATAATATAATATATATATATATATATATATATATATATATATATATATATATATATATATATATATATATATATATATATATATATATATATATATATATATATATATATATATATATATATATATATATATATATATATATATATATATATATATATATATATATATATATATATATATATATATATATATATATATATATATATATATATATATATATATATATATATATATATATATATATATATATATATATATATATATATATATATATATATATATATATATATATATATATATATATATATATATATATATATATATATATATATATATATATATATATATATATATATATATATATATATATATATATATATATATATATATGCCAATAATTTTTTTATTTAACATATATTTTCCTTTATTTTAAGTACCAAGTCCCTCACTATAGAATTTTGTATAATCAGGGTGCTAAAAAATTATTAATTAATAAAAAATTATTAATTATTAATAGTTATGTGAAATAACTAATAAATAAAATCATTGAACATTTAAATTTTTTAAATAAAATAATATAATGTAAATCAATAGAATAAGTTAGGCAGGGAAAAAATACAGTTTCACAAACTTTTTTCACATTAGTATTAGAAGAAATATTCAGTTCTCCAAATTGAGAGGATGTGATCAAGATTTTAAATGGAAGGCACCAAAATTATTGAAGATTTATTTATAACATAATGTTGTTTCATAACACATATTTAAGAATCACAAGAAATTATAGAAGCAAAAGCATGAGTGAAGTATTTATCTTTTTGGAAAATTTAACACAGGGTTCAGTACTGTTGGAAGAACCAAAAGAAGAATGAAGAAATAAATAAAGTTAGAGTTAACATTTTTTTTTTTAAACAAAAGGACAAATAGGAATGGAGGAAGAGGAACCAGAAATATCATTTCCTTTTCCACGATGATAAGATTTTCTATTGTTATGTATAGGATAAATTAAAAGTGATTCCAGTTTTAAATAAATGAAGCACGCACACACCCACCCACCCACCACACACACACACACACACTATATATATATATATATATATATATATATATATATATATATATATATATATATATATATATATATATATATATATATATATATATATATATATATATATATATATATATATATATATATATATATATATATATATATATATATATATATATATATATATATATATATATATTATAAAAATTATAATTGGTAGTTGCCAGTTTAAATATTCTTCTAGTTAGAAAAGAGGCTCATGTTTCTGGAGACTGGAGTTAAAGTCAGAGGTTGCCAGTTTTGAATTCATATCTTTATGCTTTTTGTGTTTGTTCCGTACAGTTCAGTCGAGCAAATTTAACACACCTTTATGATTTTTTGTGTCTCACAATCAAGTCGTGCAAAATTATTGCTCCTTATTTTCTAGACCTTTCGTTGTGTCTTAATCGTTTATGATTATATATTTATCGATAATACAGTATAAAGATATAGTCTAATTTCGAGCAAACATCAAAGAGTTCAAAATCTTCCTTTGCGTACTGAAAGAATATTCTAGACTTCGGTTCAATTGCTTGTATAGTCGTTAAATCTAGTCATAATCAAGTGCAAGTGATTGTATCGGAGTGCGAGTATTCTTGAAGTAATAGTTACATTCAGAGTCTTTCGTGTCAATATTCGTTAAATCTTAGAGAGCTCTGTTTGATAACACTTAAACTACTTATTCTTGGTAGGCTAGAGGACGAATATAATATATTCGTTTTTAAGCGGTGAGAAAAACACAATTTTTCTCAAAAAGCTTTTACTAAAGTAATAACATCTCCGATTATTTAAGTATTACATATTTATATAATCGACAAACTCCAGTCTCCAGGAAGGAATATAGCCTCCAAATAACTAAACCTCTAATTAATCGATATAAATAGTCGACTAAACTATTTAATATTGAACTTGAAAAAATCCTTACATCCGGATATATTTTTGTTCGCACATTGAACAACCTTAATGAAATAATCTACCGTTGATTATTTTATCTTGAGAAAAATTGTGTTCTTAAGATTTCATCTTAAGAAAATTTTAAGTTTCCCAGACTTCATCTGGTGAAATTTACGTTTCACATATTACGTCAATTTTCACATTCGTGTGAAAATTTATTAGTCTAATTTACGCTTACACATTCTTTAATTGTAAAATAGGTTGCATATACAAATATTTATATTTATATTAAAAAAGCTTATAAAAATAATAAAAAAAAAAAAAAAAAAAAAAAAAAAAAAAAAAAAAAAAAAAAAAAAAAAAAAAAAAAAAAAAAAAAAAAAAAAAAAAATTATATATATATATAT
>SEYY01001129.1:117589-139736 GCA_009176605.1 Armadillidium nasatum | reverse complement strand
TTCGCACCGCACCGCACCGCACCGTGTTGCTGAAATAGTTCTTGCGCACCGCACCGCACCGCACCAAAATGACCGCACCACGCACCGCACCGCACCCGGTGCGTCGGCCAACCCTAATATATATATATATATATATATATATATATATATATATATATATATATATATATATATATATATATATATATATATATATATATATATAATATATATATATATATATATATATATATATATATATATATATATATCATAATCGCGCTTACTCTCGTGCCATTCTGGCCAGAGACATAGCGTATTGAGAGTGGGAAATTCTCCTTCTCCTATCACTCTTGCTAATTTTAATTCAGCTCAGAATCGTTGCAGGGATATTCTTTGGCGAGTAAAGCGGGCTTTTACTAAAAGAAGGTGTGCTGAGCTCCTAAATTCTTCTACTGATAAATCTTTTTGACCTCTTACCAAAAACATCTCTAACAACTTCTGTAAATCCTCCTATTATTAGCACTGATGGTTCTGTTGCTAACACTCCAACTGAGAGAGCTAATCTCTTTGGCTTCCTGTTCTGGTGTAATTCCACCCTGGACGACTCCAGCAATCTCCTACTACTACTTCTTCTCTAAGATGTCCCATGCCTTTACCTCTGATTACATTTGATCACGTGCATGGGATTCTGAAATCTATGAACGTTAAGGAGGCAAGCGGCCCGGATGGCATTCCTCCCCGAGTTTTAAGGGATTGTGCCTCTGAGCTAGATCCATCTCTCATTCAACTTTTCTCTCTGTGCCTCAATACTGGTACTTCCCTCAGTGTTGGAAGCACACAATAGTCCAACCTATTCTGAAAAAAGGTAGCCACTATGATCCTTCTAACTATTACCGGATAGCTATCACTTGTATTCTGTCTAATCTAAGATCTTTGAAACCCTTCTCAACTCTCATTTCTTAGATCATCTGGAATCTCACTCTCTTCTTTCTGATTATCAGTATGGCTTTCGGCGCTCGAGGTCTACTGGTGATATACTTTCCTATCTCACAGATCTATGGTCTTCTGCCCTTTTGGACCATGGTGAGGTGTGTGGTGGAACTTGACATATTCTAGGCATTTGACCGTGCGTGGCATTCGTCACTGCTTTCCAAGCTCCCCTCCTTTAGGTTTCCTCCTTCTCATTGCTTAGTTATGTCTAGCTTTCTTTCTAATCGTTCTATTTCGGCTGTGGTTGATGGGGCAACTTTTTTTTTCCTTCTCTTCAGTGTTCTGTTCGTTTCCTACTCTTTTGTAATTCTTCATTAATGATCTTCTCAGTTGCTCGTCTAACCCTATCCATTCATATGATGATGGATCAACCCTCCATTCTTATACTCATTTCAAATCTGATCCTTCCTTTGCATTTAGAGTTGCCTCTCATCTTCATCTTTCAAATTCCATTCTTGCAGATCTGGATAGAATTTTCCAGTGGGGTTGTCTCAACCCTGTGACATTCAACTCTTTGAAAACTTTCTAGAGTTCTCCCTCTCAAAGAAACCTCCTAACTTTTCTATTTATTTCAATGGATCTCCTGTCTATCCTGCTGACAATATAAATATTCTTGGCATTTACATAAACAAAAAAGTGTCTTGGAAACTTCATATCAGAACAATTGCTAGGGCGACCTCAAAGAAGCTGGGAGTTCTGTTTAGACTGCAAGAAATGAATAGAGTACTGCTCTCATATATTGAGTGGCTCAGTTTTCACCTGTCTTTTGGATAGGGTTGAGTAAAAGGCTTAAAGACTTATAAACTGTTCCGCTGTTAAAAATTTACTTGACCCTTTATCTATACGACATCATGTTTGTGTCCTGTCTCTTTTCTATAAGTACTACAGTGGCAAATGCTAGAGGGAACTGTCCACTCGCATACCTCCACTTTTACGGCGTCCTCGTAGCACAAGGAGTGCCTTGTCTGCAAAAAATTTGTGTAGATATAGTAAACGCATCTGAAAGTGTGTAAGTCATAGGAAATTGGAAAAATAGATTAAGGGAGTGTGTCCAAAAAAATATATTGCCTGTGGAGTACATAAAGATTGAGCATAGCAGTTAAGACTGGGGTCAGAGAGTTGGACTGAGAAATGATGAGAATGTGTAGAAAGACGTGTCACACAAGCTCTTCTCAATGGAGAATATATGAAATGAGAGAGTTCAGAAGTGAAGTGTTGATTGTAATAGGGATAGTATGGAGAGACTAATGCAACAATTCAACAGGCAGAAAGAGACTGGAGAGAATTAGTGAGAGCAGGAGAGTTGACAAAACGAAAAATCCTAGACTCAATCTTTTCAAGGAGAGCTGTATGAGTGGAACCACCGCAGATGTGGATGCGTACTCCGTACAAAGGCAAACAACACCCATACAAAGAGCGAGCAACTAGGGAGGAGTGAAGAAGTTCTGAATGTGCCACAGACAACCTAACCACTTGGAAGCTTGCTTAGAAAGAGAAGTAATATGATCTTTCCAAGAAAGATCACAAGAAAAAGAAACACCAAGAATATTAAGGAGAAATGAAGACTTAAGTTGCATGTTTTTGGAGAAGATATCATAGTTGTGTGGAAGACTGGGTCAAGTAGAGAGATGGAGGAATTGAGATCTGGTGAAATTAAAAGTGACCATGTTTTCTCTGCCTCAATTTGAAATATGATAGATCAGAAGTCAGTTGCTCCAAGGCTACCCTCTTTGAGTCTATTAACTGCTGTTAATAAACTCAAATTGAAATTGAAAAGAATAATGAAGGGTAGAACCAATGGAATTGGAGTGGATGGGAGACAAAGTAACATAGAGAAGGTCATTAATGAAAAGAAGAAAGAGTTGGGGAGAGGATAAATCCTTTAGGAATACCACTATTTAAGGATGAAGAGTGATCTTCTACAATAGCTGCCAGAAACACACACACACACAGGCACACGCACGCACGGACGCACGCGCACGCACACGCGCGCGCGCACACACACGTACATACACAAACACACACATACGTACATACACAAACACACATACGTCCATCACAAACACACACACGCACATACACAAACACACACACGTACATACACAAACATATACACACACACGTACAAACACAAACACACGTACATACACAAACACACACACGTATATACACAAATACACACGTACATACACAAACACACACACACGTACATACAAACGCACGTACATATAAAAACACACACACACGTACATCCACAGACACACACACACGTACATACACAAACACACACACACGTACATAAACACTCACACACGTACATGAACACACACACACACATACACAAACACACACACGTACATACACAAAAACACACACGTTCATACAAACACGAACACACACATAAACAAATACACACACACACACGTACATACACAAACACACGCACATATATATATATATATATATATATATATATATATATATATATATATATATATATATATATATATATATATATATATATATATATATATATATATATATATAATAAGAATAATAATAACAATAATGAAGGGAACCACTATATATAATGATAAAAGATAAAACACTAAGACGTTTTAACAAAGAATTAAAACGAAAATAAATAGAGATAGGTTAAAACATGGGCATTACGTTTCGAAGTTATTTAGCTTCCTTGTTCGAACGCCTCTAGATCTAGAAGCTTTCGAACAAGGAAGCTAAATAACTTCGAAACGTAATGCCCATGTTTTAATCTATCTCTATTTATTTTCGTTTTAATTCTTTGTTAAAACGTCTTAGTGTTTTATCTTTTGTCGTTTAAGATAGTGGTTCCCTTTATTATATTTTAGAGCACGAGCGTGCTTAGTGCTCTTAAAAAGTTTATATATATATATATATATATATATATATATATATATATATATATATATATATATATATATATATATATATATATATATATATATATATATATATATATATATATATATTATATATGCGGAAGCGTGTATACATTATAATTCCTATTTAATGTAACACTAAAAAAAGTATTTGTAGTGCAACAATTGTGGAGGTGGAAAGTGAATTTATATAATATATTTTGTAATTTACTATTTAGAACCGTAAATGTATATATTTATTCTTTTTATACCCCTGTTTGAAGCTTAAATTAGTAATTAGGCACTTATTCACTATATGAGTTAAAACATTTTAAAAATTAGTTAAGACAACTGTCGAGCTTTCGTGCTCATCACTCGAGACACTTCTTCAGGACAATTCGTCTAAATGATCATTTGGTATAATGTTAATTTTGTATGGCTACTTTTAGATATTTATTTTGGCAACGTTGGTAAGTTCTTCAAGGTTGTGCGTAGTCTATTTGATTTATTTAACATTGTATTTGTGATATTGTCAAGAGGGAATTCGCCTTTTATTAAGTTCATGTTTTGTGTATTTTTAATAATGAATGATTCAATAATTTTTCTATTGTTTGTATTCTGTACTGTTTTGATTAATTGAGAATTCTGTATGTTAGGTATATGGTTAAAGTTATTTCTGTGGTTTGTAAGTGAAGAATATTTGTTGTCGTTTTTAAGATCTAGTGTGTGTTGGTACAATCGTCGTTTAATATCATTAGTTTCTCCTATGTAAATTTTGTTGCATTGATTGCATGGGATCTTGTAAACACCTATATTATTGTCAAGTTGATTTATTTTTGGTTTTAAAATGTGTTTTAGAGTTATTGAATTGGATTTTACAGTGAATATTATTTCATTTTGTATACTGTTTTTTATTTCGTGTGTATGTAAGTTTGGTATTGGAAGTATGTTTTTGGGATTGAATTTTTCCATCGGTGCGTTGTAGTATTTTTTTCGTGCTTTTTTAAAACTTTTTGTGATAATATTGTTTGGGTATTGTAATTCTTTAAATGTGTTTATTATATAGTTTAATTCTTCTTTAAGGTTTGTGGGGTTAACTAATTTTAAGGCCCGTAAAAATTGATTACTTAATACTGCAATTTTTGTTGAAATGTTATGAAACGAAAACCATTATATATATGACGGATTCGTATTTGGTTTTCTGTATATCTTAAATGTAGGTGTAGTTGAAGTCCATGTGATTAATGTATCTAGGAAAGAAATACTATTGTTATTTGCGTGTTCAACTGTAAATTTGATATTGGTGTGTATTTATTAATTAAATTGTAAAATTATATTTGTATGTTTCCTTTGGAATTAATGCAAAAAACATCGTCTACATCGTGAACAATATCTATCAGAAAAACCTTTTAATTTCATTTTACCGTTTTCAAAACTTAAACAGTTAATATACCTTACTTTAGAAAATGCATACTTCAAATTTGATGACAAATTTTATAGACAGATTTCTGGATTAAGTATGGGTTCGCCTTTATCTCCTATTTTTAGTAACATCTGCATAGAGTTAATCGAATATTATTTTATTTTCCCAAAGTTTAACAACATAATATGGTATCGTTATGTAGACCATGTTTTTTCATTAATTCCAAAGGAAACAAATACAAATATAATTTTACAATTTATTAATAATATACACACCAATATCAAATTTACAGTTGAACACCGCAAATAACAATAGTATTTCTTTCCTAGATACATTAATCACATGGACTTCAACTACACCTACATTTAAGATATACAGAAAACCAAATACGAATCCGTCATATATACAATGGTTTTCGTTTCATAACATTTCAACAAAAATTGCAGTATTAAGTAATCAATTTTTACGGGCCTTAAAATTAGTTAACCCCACAAACCTTAAAGAAGAATTAAACTATATAATAAACACATTTAAAGAATTACAATACCCAAACAATATTATCACAAAAAGTTTTAAAAAAGCACGAAAAAATATACTACAAATGGAAAAATTCAATCCCAAAAACATACTTCCAATACCAAACTTACATACACACGAAATAAAAAAACAGTATACAAAATGAAATATTCACTGTAAAATCCAATTCAATAACTCTAAAACACATTTTAAAACCAAAAATAAATCAACTTGACAATAATATAGGTGTTTACAAGATCCCATGCAATCAATGCAACAAAATTTACATAGGAGAAACTAATGATATTAAACGACGATTGTACCAACACACACTAGATCTTAAAAACGACAACAAATATTCTTCACTTACAAACCACAGAAATAACTTTAACCATATACCTAACATACAGAATTCTCAATTAATCAAAACAGTACAGAATACAAACAATAGAAAAATTATTGAATCATTCATTATTAAAAATACACAAAACATGAACTTAATAAAAGGCGAATTCCCTCTTGACAATATCTCAAATACAATGTTAAATAAATCAAATAGACTACGCACAACCTTCAAGAACTTACCAACGTTGCCAAAATAAATATCTAAAAGTAGCCATACAAAATTAACATTATACCAAATGATCATTTAGACGAATTGTCCTGAAGAAGTGTCTCGAGTGATGAGCATGAAAGCTCGACAGTTGTCTTAACTAATTTTTTAAAATGTTTTAACTCATATAGTGAATAAGTGCCTAATTTCTAATTTAAGCTTCAAACAGGGGTATAAAAAGAATATATAATAATATATATAGTGAAGGTATATAATAAGCTGAAAGACATTGAATGATTTGCATAAAAAAATAAATAAATTAAAAAAAATGAAAACAGCAATAAACATGGGTAAAATAAATTGAGGAACTTGTTTTCTTTTTATATTAATGACAGAGACAATAAAATTATTTTGTCTTTATATATCAGGCTTTTTATCATAGGGTGTAAAAAAAAGTATATCAGCCAATGATTAAAATAAGATTTAAAAGTTTACCTTGATCACAATTTTTTCCTTTCCAACCAGGAGAACACAAACATGTACCATCAACACATGATCCATGTTCACTACAATCAGGAACTTCGCAATCATCAAGTGGAACATCACATTCCTGTCCCTTCCAACCGTCGTTGCAATGACAAATTCCACCTCCATAACTTCCATGCCCGCTACACAAAACAGGACACACACCTGCATGGAAAATTCACAAAAGATAAGCAATATATAAAAATTAAATCTATTTAAACATAAACAAAAGTTAAAAAATTAAAAAATATATATATATATATATATATATATATATATATATATATATATATATATATATATATATATATATATATATATATATATATATATATATATATATATATATATATATATATATATATATATATATATATATATATATATATATATATATATATATATATATATATATATATATATATATATATATATATATATGGCTGGGAAGCCAGAGCTGAAACCGGGAGCCGTGGGGTAGAAAGATTTTGGCAGAGCTGGAGTCGGAGCCGTTTCTAGGATTGTTGGTGCCAGAGCTGGAGCCTCAAAAAAGGAAGCAACAAGCAGCTCCGGCTCTAAATGTATTCTGTTATCATATTAGCATTCGTTGTGAAATTTTAATTTATTCATTCTTTTTAATTTTATTGTAATTCATTAATTCTTTCTGGGAATTGAGAAAAAATTTCTGACCACAGCCTTTGATTTTATTTTGATTTAATTAAACTTCACGCACGCCTGCTCGCACGCACGATATATTATATATATATATATATATATATATATATATATATATATATATATATATATATATATATATATATATATATATATATATATATATATATATATATATATATATATATATATATATATATATATATATATATATATATATATATATATGTTTCTCAGGAGAGGAGCCTTCAAGCGGCAAAACCGACCTCCGAGTCCCACTGGAGCTTCAGATACAGCGATTCCATAGAACAAGGAAGCAATGAATCTCCACCCCCACCCAGAGCTACTCGAGGTCACAAGCGAGGGAAGCTCACCTCGCCGCAGTCCGGAGAAATCCGAGATCAATCAAGCAACTCTCTCTCTACACACACCTACCGTCCTTTCACCATTTTTTCACTCCAGGAGGAGACTAGGCTGGCTTGTCTCCCCCTCCTCCTACTAAGAGCCGGCGACAAGAGGAAAATCCGGGGCCGTAGTCTGGAAGTGCCCGATCTGCAACAGAATAGTCAGGAGGGACTCAATAAAATGCAACAACTGTCACAAGTGGATCCATAGACAATGTTCCCCTTTTCAAAGGCTCCCACCTACAAACCACAACTGGAAATGTCCAATATGCACCCCCCCAACCACCTTAAACCCCATCATTCAAAATTCCCCAACACTTCAATAAACATCCTACAAATCAACATGAATGGCCTCCACAATAAACACCAAGAAATAGAAGCCTTTCTACACAAACACAACATCCACATGGCACTAATACAAAAAGCCCACCAACTTTCTACAAATATGACTCTATCTACTCTCATCACACACCCAACAGCCACTCACTACTAACCCTCATTCACAACTCTATAACTTACTCCAACACATCCTCACAACACACTAACACACAAACTGACAACACATTAAAAATTCAAGCTTCCTCAATAACAATAAACAAAACAACGTCAAAGTCTTCTTCTCTGAAGTGCACTCTTGCAGCTACAGCTGCTTTTCAAATTGGTCTGACAGTTCCCGAGGGAGTTCCCACTGAATGACAGGATGTTGAAGTGGAAGGCTGAGCAGATGTCCATGGCGTCCAGGAAACAACTGACAAAGGCCTTGATCCACTTGAAGTGAGTGATGGTTGAGATGACCCACTGTGGGCTAACTAAAGTTCCTGGGGGTACAAAAGCTGAACAAGATACAAGCTTATTTGTCCTCCTGGTGTCTTTATGAAGACTGATCGCCCCTTTACATCATCGCCATACATCAATTAAGTGACGATTTCCATTTGCCAAAATGGGAATCTATTACAGGACTGCGGATCAGCACAACATCGTTGACCTTAACCAGATTATCCCATCTTGTTTGATAAAAATCTCGACAGGTTTCTCGAAGACTTAGTAGATACTCTTCGTTCTTACCTTCTCCTAAAATCCTCAAATTTGCCAGATTTTTTTAGAGCTTTAATTAATTCATTTCGAGACGATGACGGAGATATCGCCATAAGATCAGAATTATCTTCTTTTCTTATTACCATACTGGTTCTGGAACTTGGTTTTAAAAAGCAATTTGGCAAGAGAGGTATCACATCATTTCAGCTCGAAGTAAGTCAGAGGACGAGAGTTTATAGCATGTTATTTCTGAAAGTTGTTATAAAGCTGAATTATTAGACAGGAGATATGCTAATTCTCTTCAATAGACAGCTTTTGACCACTTTCACCATTCTCTCCCACAGGCTAGCAGTCCACGGACTGTAAAGTGGTACTCAGTGATGTTTTATCTGATTTTTACAAAGAACTCTTTCCCATTCTCTGAAACCACAAATGACTCGAAAGAATCTACTCCTTGTATAAAGGAATGTGTATCATCACTGTACACTTGGTCTGGCACTCCATATAGATTTACAAAATGTTGGAATGATTTCTCAAATGACTTTCATCTTAAAGACATTCAAACTTTTCCTCGCCCGAATACTTATCATCCAAATTTCACACCCATACAATACAGAAGGTAAACACATACATTCAAACATTCTTTTCTTTATTTCTTTCAAAATTTTTCATTTCTTCCATACTCCTCTTAAGCCTCCCAACATTTTCATTCCCTCTACCATTCTATTCTTTATTTCTTTTTCCATCCCACCCTTACCTTCCACCAACATTCCTAGATATTTGAATTCATCCACCTCCTCAAGTTTCCATCCCCCCACTTCTACAACTCACCCCATTCCTCCCTCCACATCTCCTCATCCCCATAACTCCAATCCTCCTAACTTTACTCTTCACTGGAATGACTTTCAATCTCATGTTTGCACATTTCCCCTCAAACTTTTTCACAAGTATTCTCAACTTTTCTCCAGATTTTAAAACCAACACCTGCAAAACCAAATCTGCAAAAAGAAACACATTCACATCCCATTCGCTCTCAAAATTTCTCCACATAATACCCTTTTCTTCTCTCTCCATTTCTCCAACTACACCATCCATCAATAGATTAAATAACATTTTGACATTACACACCCCTGTCTCAATCCCACTCTTATGCTAAACCAATCAGATAGTTCTCTCTTTACCATCACTCTTGATGTACAATTTGCATATATATATATATATATATATATATATATATATATATATATATATATATATATATATATATATATATATATATATATATATATATATATATATATATATATATATATATTTTTTTTTTTTTTTTTTTTTTTTTTTATATATATATTAATGAAATTGTTAAATAATTTAATTTAAATAAAAATAATAAATTTATCAAATTTTATTTAGTTAATTATATAGTTAAATTATTATAAAAATATTAATGTTAAAAATTATAGCGTAATTAAAACTTGCTCATGTGACTCATATGCTGAGTAAAAATGACACATGAGATATCATGAGAACTTTAGAGAACGAGAGTTCAGTCGCTGTTTTCTAGTCATTGTGTTAAAATCTGTGACCAGTTTATATACTAAAAGTGCAAAAATTATATAGTCTATGAGACTAGTCTATGTTAAGACTATTAAAGGTGATAAAATATATGATAAACTATTGCTGGTTAGAGGTCATTAATAGCTGGTAAATTCATGAAACTTGTTAAATATACATTTATTAATTATAGTAAAGAATATTATAAGATAAGTATCCTGCATAAAACTAGTTTAATGATTTATACGAGTCAATGTTTTATATTGAAAGTCTTCTTGGATTTCAACGTATTAAGAGTTTGGACTAGAACCTCAAGTAATTTTTCCTTCTAGCTATTTTGGGTATTAACTGGTTATATTGGCCCTTATGCTTGGGAGATACTTGGGATGGTTGGGAGGGGTTGAAGAAATTAAGGTAAGAGGATTTTCAATTTGTAAATATTGATTTTGTAAATAATAATAAGAATTTCATTAATATATATATATATATATATATATATATATATATATATATATATATATATATATATATATATATATATATATATATATATATATATATATATATATATATATATATATATATATATAAAGTTGAATCAGGTTCTTTCCTAGAGAACCTTAATCTAATTACTAAGGTTAATACCAGCATTTCCACATACTCGTTTAATACAATGTGATCATTTAATACTGTATTTCCACCTTCAGCCTTTATAAGATGAAAAGCCCTAGACTCCACCTTTTCAAGAAGATCTCAAAGTGTGGAATCACCAAAGATGTGTGATGTGTTTCCCATACATGGGCAAATAACATTCATATAAAGAGCAAGCAACTGGGGTGGTGTGAAGAAATTCTAAAGGCGCCTCAAAACACCTAACCTCTTAGAAGATTGTTTAGGAAGAGAAGTAATGTAATCTTTCCAAGAAAGATCACAGAAAAAGAAACACCAAGGATTTTGAGGACAGATGAAGGTTTGAATTGTGTGCTTCTGCAGAAGACATCATAGATGTGTGGAAGATTGTTGTTGATCAGAGAGATGGAGGAATTGAGTTTTGGTGGCATTGAAAACAAAAATATTTTCTCTTCCTTAATTTGAAATGAGATAGATCAGGGGTCAGTTGCCCCAAAGCTACCTCCCTTGCCTCTATTAACTGCTGTTGGGAGGGGTGCATTTCAAATTAAGAAGAGTAATAAAAGGTGAAGTGGATAGTATAGGAGTGGATAGAAAATTAAATAAGAGAGAAAAGGATTATTAGTAAAAAGCAGAAAAGTGTTGGAGATAGGAAAGTTTGGAAATCAAAGCTTTGTGAAAGACTCTAATGAAAACTTTCGATATGTTCAGAGCAACAGCAACAGATTCACCAAAATGAACGAAGAGCGAAGGAACAAAAGTCAGAGATGGGAAAGAATATCACCAGTAGAGCGTTTCTTACAAAAGTCATCCTGGCGATTAGAGGTAAGATTAGGAGAATCAAGATGTTTTGAAAATCTTTCTGTTAAAGATAGATTCGAAATCTTTAAAATGATCAGAGGTTAAAAAAATGAGAAGGTAGTTAGAGGGTTGAAAGGGGTCCCTCTATTTTGGCACAGACTGCATGAGGACACGTTTCCAGTAAGAAGGGAAGGTTTAAGTAGAAAGACATAGACAAAATAATTTACCAAGGAATGGTCAAGCTCTGTAGCATAAGTTTTGAGAACCATAGGAAGGATACCATCAGGACTGTACGCACTTCCTACTGTTAAGCTTTATATTTATATATATATATATATATATATATATATATATATATATATATATATATATATATATATATATATATATATATATATATATATATATATATATATATATATATATACTTAGTGATGGATCGCATGTCATATTTTCACATTTGCAGATGCATTTGTTGAATTTTTGAAAGTGCGGATGAAGATGTTAATTTTGATGAGGATGATCCACGGATGCAGATGCCATCACTATATATATATATATATATATATATATATATATATATATATATATATATATATATATATATATATATATATATATATATATATATATATATATAATATATATATATATATATATATATATTGAAGAGAAGTTTCATTTTTTGTTTCTCTCCCCCAGAGAATATAGATAATAGCCATTGAGTTTTGTGTATTGTACATTTTATAAAAAGTAGGAAAGAAAAACTATAAGTCAAATTAATAAACTCCAAGGATATCCAAAGGATTTGTGAAAACTATTGTTAGCCCTATTTAGGTAAGTTAAGAAATTATGTAAGTTCATTTTTGGAATAGGATTATTTTAAAGGAATAGAATAAATAACTTGTGAAAATACAAATATAGTTGATTAGAGTTGTATTTGAATTAAATTAACGTAAATAAATTAGAAATTAAAACATATAGTCTATATGATATAATAGTATGCAATTCTAAGAAATTTCATGGAGTTTACAATTAAACATTTATAATAGTATTAAAAATAAAGTTGCTTATAAGAAGAATTTATGGCATGTATTTATGTGGTCAATGAAAATTTTGGACAAAAGTAATTTTTTGTTTGTTTTTTTTTTGTATTATTGCTTATTTAGGGACCTGGAGTTGGATTACACCTGGATTGAAGTGCCTATAAAGAATACCCAAAGATCAACAATATCCCCAATTTTGATAACAACGGACATCCCTGATAATTTTGACCTCGAAGGTTATTAAAGATCAAAAGTGATACTACTCTCGAAGAGAATCATTTTTTCTTGAAGGATGGTCATCTCAAAGGTATAAAAAAGTTTATTTAAGTTTGTTATTAAATATATATACAATTATTTAAGTTAGTACCAAAAGTTGAGAATTATTAATTGTTCAATTGCGTTGAACAACACCAAGTGGTATTAAGAGTATTCAAACATTTATTTTTGTTTCTTGTTATTATAATATTTCTTATTATTTATATTATTTATTATTACTTATATCATTTTTATTTATCAAAAATTCATTTATCGAATTCATTTATTTATACATACTTTATTTATCAGATTATATTATTTATATAAGTAAGAGTTAATGTATCTATTAAAAATTATTTATGAAGTTAGGAGAGGCCTCTATATTTGCGTTTAGGTGTAGGTAATTATTTAAAAAGGTACAATTGTAAATAAATAATAATATTGAGCATTTGTCTTATTTGGCATATAGTCGTTACTGTATTTTCATTGCATAATTTAAGTTCCGAGTGGGTTTGTTGAGGCATTACATCGAATATCAAGGATTTTGGTGAGTACAACGTTCTGTGTTTTTCCCCAACTTTGTGGGGATTTCTATTAATTGGTATAATATTTTGCACCTAGCAGCGGAGCTTGCATTCTTTGATGATAAGGACCTAAAAGGACCACCTTTATTTCACATTATTCCAAGGTTCATCTCTGGGCTCTATCTAGGTTGTGAGGAGACGCCTTGAAAGCATCAGAGCCTGCCTGGAAGGCTGGACTTAAAACTGCTGGTGCTTCTAATGTAAGAAATTTTCTCTTACATAAAATGGTAGCAGAGCGTAGTTAACTTGAAGTTGGCTTGCTCTGTTGCTGGGTGTTCTGTCACCCCTTCCTTGATTACGGGAGATAAAATCCCACAACATTAAACGCTTTGTGCTCACCAGTAAATTTCACTGTTTTGTTGATAATTCCCAAGGGATATAAATCAAATCCCATTAATTCTAAATTCTAGAAAGTTTCCATCTCATAAACCCCCCCCTTTCATTTTTGTGCTCACTAAGACCTTACTTCTAACGAAGGATAGAATGCCCGACGATATGAATTCCTTGTTGGATGATTCTAAGACTTCTTTGGCAGATGTGTATCCTCCAAATGACCCTCCTGTTGGCTCAGCGCGAAATCCACCACTCACGGCGGGCTCAGTCCCAAATCCACCACTCACGGCGGGCTCAGTCCCAAATCCACCACTCACGGCTGGTTCAGGGCAAAGCCCACCACTCACGGTCGGTTTAAATGCAGTAATAATGATGCACACGCATTCAATACACTGCTTCAGCAGAATGCTGATCTAATAAGATCTGTGTCCACTTTGGTGCAGTCTCTCTCAATTGAGAGAAGGCCCAGAGTTATTCCACCGGGGAAGTATAAGTTGGGAGCAGGGGAAACCTTGATACAATTTCTTGTACGATTTGAGAACTATTGCGATGCTATGTACCCTGGTTCGACTGAGGGTAGAGTTTCCTTATTGGGGACTTTCCTTGAAGGATTAGCGTTGGACGTTTATAAAATTATAACATGCACCTCATTAGAGTATGAGGAAGTAAAACGTTTGATGTTACAGTGGTACAGAGAGGAGTTAGAGAAGGAGTTAAGACATGATGCCGAAAATTTTACGGATGCGAATATAAGGCCAGGTGAAACTATTCCCTTATTTGCCTTACGTTTAGTGGGCTTAGCTTCAAAAGCATTCCCAGGGAATGATGTCACAAAGATGCCGATTGTACGACAAAAATTTTTGAAAAGTCTCCCACAAGAAGTCAAATCTAAAGTAGATAATACCTTAATGGCCATCGAAACTTCTTTGGGAGTACAAATCCCTTGGGAGCGGCTGGTGGCGATAGTAGAAAGTAGTTTCCCAAGTGCAGACAAGGAGGAAACAACTAAGATGGGACTAGAAGATTTAACAAAGGCGGTTTCATTTACTTCACCAAATTACGAAGCGGCCCCCCGGGTCTGTTGTTGCCAACAATCCATGGGTAGGATAGGAGAATGTTCCGCAAAAGAAAGGACTAGTATAACCACCATAATAGAACAACAGCCCCCTCAGTCCTCGCAAAGAGAAACACCACTTCAGCAGGTTAATAATCAGTATTCAAATAGAGAAAGATCAAGGGGATCGACGTGGTACCGCGGACAGGCGAATAGCAATTTTCCAAATAGTCCAAGACAATCTTGCGCCCATTGCAAGAGACCTGGTCATTTAATGAGTCAGTGTCGGGCAAGACCATTATGTCGGTATTGTGGTAAGCGAGGTCATCAGTACGATGATTGTTACCTGGCTCAAAATAGGTGCCTGCATTGTAAGGAAGTTGGCCATCTAGTGGGAAGCTGCCCAATTAGGAATAACGATCAAGTGAAATGTCCATTGTGCGAAGGAGATCATCTAGGGAAAGATTGTACAAGAAGCCAGGGAAACTGTTAAGCTCCAACAGAGAAGACCTCCTGTTGGAGAACTCGAGGCCACAGAATCTGGGAGGAGAACTAGAAGGAGTAACTGATGAACACGACAATGAGAGATTACAAGAAGACCAGTCGCGAGAGAACGTTGAGTGCGAATATCGAAACTCTTACCGAGGTGCGCAGATTGAAGAAAGAGATCACTCAAATCATAACATCTTTATGTTCCAAAATGATGATTCATTTAGAAGGGAAGAGCCTCCTCTCGAACAAAGAGAACAAAGGAGGACAGTACGAGAGGATCAGCATCTTAGTACGTCAATAGGAGATCAACCCTTTTTGGAGATCGACCAAGGAAGTGAGGAAGCCAAGGAGGGGGAAGCTCTTGAAGAGACCATTACTTTTAGGGAAATTCGAGCCCCAGAAGAGACATTAGTATTGAGGGTCAGCATCTCTGATCAGCCTCAAATAAGCAAATACACAGCATTCATTGATACAGGAGCGGAAGTGAGCTTGATATCTGCACATTGTTTCCGTGCTCTGGATTCCAGTAAATATCCATTAATGAACACCGCATATAGGAGTGTGGAAGGCATTGGAAAGAGTAAGTTTCCTGTAATCGGAGAGGTTATGATATCTTTAAGATTATCCGATAAATATACATTGAAACCGAACCGATTTATCATTATTCCTGACGAAATCACCGGATATGACATTGTGATAGGGTACGACATTCTGAAGAAGGAGCATTTACTACCCGATCCCTATTCAAAGGAGTTGGTTATTCGATGAGGAAACAAAGTCCAAATGGTAGCCATAGACCTTCGGAAGGAACAAGTCTGTCCATCATCTCGAATGTCTTGTGTAATGACCGAAAATGTTATGATCAACCCCCGAGAGTATAAAACGATAGAAATCAGAGTCGAAAAGGACTTGGATCACGATCAAGTGGTTTTGGTAGATTCGGTCCCGGGGTTGCCAAAAAGAGTGACCATAGATCCCGCTCTAATCCAATTCCATCAGAATAGAGCTGTTATAATAATTAGGAATGAGGATGATAGACCAAAGAAGTTGAGAAAGGGATGTATGATAGGAGAAATAGAACTTTTGGAGTATCCGGATCCCTCAATTGGATTGGTAGAAATAAATGAGGTAGAAAAAAGAGAAACTCAAGGATGGACTCCAAGTAGATTGATGCAAGACTTCAAGTTAGAAGAAGCTAACCTATTATCTGACCAAAAAGACCAACTTATCAAATTACTAGCCCGATTTCCGACAGTTCTGAGCACCGGAGATTCAGACGTTGGTTGTACTAGTGTTATTAAACATACCATCGAAACCTTAACTGACGAACCAGTACAAGTTCCAGTTAGGCGCCTCCAAGGGCCTATACTAAAGGAAATAGAAGAAAATTGTAGAAAGATGGAAGAAGAGGGAATAATTCGGAGAAGCAAATCACCCTACTCCGCACCAGTCGTACCAATCCGCAAGAAAGATGGGACTATCCGGCTTTGCATTGACTATCGTGAGCTCAACAAAATTACTAAAGGAGATAGTTTCCCTATTCCAAATTTGGTGGACATGCTTTTTAGTTTGCAGGGTATGAAGTTTTTCAGTACAATAGATCTCGTCAAAGGTTACTATCAGTTTGAAATGGAAGAGGAGAGCATTGAAAAGACCGCCTTTACCACCCCATTATCACATTGGGAGTTCCTGCGCATGCCGTTCGGTGTCAAGAATGGACCAGCAACCTTTCAGAGAGGCATGAGATTCGCCCTAGCTCATATACCCTGGAATGAGTGTATGGTTTATTTAGACGATGTACTCATTATCAGCGAAACATTTGAAAAACATCTGGAGATACTAGAAAAGGTTTTGGAAGCTTTCAAAGAGACCGGTTTTAAGATCAAGCCGTCTAAAACTTTCTTATTGCGAAAGGAAGTTCAGTATCTGGGACATAAAGTTTCGGAACAGGGAATGGTTCCTTTAGATACCAGTTTAAAGGGAATCATGGATTTCCCAGTTCCCAGAACAATCCGACAATTACGACAAGTTTTTGGCATGGTAAACTTTTATCGTAGACACATCCCACATTGTTCTGAGATAGCCAAAATTTGAAAAATAAAACATTGAAGTGAAAAATGTCAGAAAGCCTTCGAGAAATTAAAAGAAGCGTTAGTCCAACCACCGGTATAAAGGGAACTATGAGTCAGACTTATAAAATAATTTCTTATCCAAATTTCATTAACCATATTCTATTGTTTTAATTTATATTGATGTATGTATCTCTGTATGTTACTAAATTTTTTTTTTTCTTTTTTTATATTTTTTTTTTTTGAATATAAATAAAATAAACAGGTAAATCCTGATCTCATATTCGAACAGTGGCCATTATATTAAAGAAAGAAGCTCGTAAGGTATATATGAAAGGAAATTTTGTTATTTTATTATTATTTTCCTTATTAAGAGTATTTATTAGTTTTGTTTGTTTATGGTTAGGGTTTTTAGGTATTATTTATGAGACAGAATTATTCTTATTTTAGGCCTTATTTATTATTTTATTATTTAGTTGTTTAGGAACTCATGATATATTAATTTATTATTTATAAATAGTTAAGAAGAAATAAGATTAATGATAGTATTTTTTTTTAGGGCTTCTTATGCTTAGTCAAGACCCATACAAATAAATTGGAAAATTGGAACATTTTGTAATACTCTATAAATAGAGCTTATTGTATCCCTCCCTATTTACCCTATTAACCTACTAACTAATAGATAGTAGAATTACCATAAATTGAAAATTTCATAAAAGGAAAAATTTAAGTTTAGTTTTCTTTTCTACAATCATATTCTAGGATTGAGTATTTTTATATTTTTATAAATATATTTGAAAAGTTTCAGAAAGGAAACATTTAAGTTGTTAGTTTATTTTCTACTATGAATTTCTTAAAAATAAATGTAATTTTATAAGTGTTAACATCATTTCACCACACAGCCCGGTCCCATAAAATAGGACTGGCCTTAGGGAAGGTCTATTCCGCTTCAACTACCGGCGAACTTCTTCGTACGTTGTAAAAACTGAATAAAGGAGTAATTGAATTATATAGACCTTGCGTAATAGAAGTGCAACTAAAAGCATTTAATAAGTAAAAATCAAGAAGAAAATTCCCCTCAAAAACGAGGGCGCCAAAAAATAGATTTCTTCTTGACCTCTGATCTGATCTCATCTGCTCTCTCTCTCTCTCTCTCTCTCTCTCTCTCTCTCTCTCTCTCTCTCTCTCTCTCTCTCTCTCTATCTCTTTTATATCTTTCTTTCCTTCAAAATCTTTCCTTGTAAATTCTCATCTTAGTTAATGATCTTTTCTGTGTAGGGTCCTCTCCTTTGCTATCCGCTAGGCTCCCCCTTACATAGAGATTTTCATTTGGCGCCCGAACAGGGACCGGGTTGTGTGAATATAATTGCCTTAGATATTTAATATTCGATTAATTAATTCGTGTAAAGTTTCATGCGAATTGTTATTAATCATTGATAGAAGTTGTTGTATATTTAAATAATTTAACACCATGGACATACCTCTTTCTTTATCATTGAAGGATTACCTTAATTCAGTAATTCTTGACACCACCACCACTACCACAAACTCAGACGATACTGTAGTGGTTGTGGAGGCAGTAAATAAAATTATTGGAGATTTAACCCAATAAGTATAATACTATTTCGGAAAAATTAGAAAGGAAGGTAGAACATGGGAACATCAGAGATGGGTGCACAAGGGTCTGTAATGGGGTTAGATTTTGTTCCTCCCGTCCCAACGTATAATACACTTCCTAGGACTACAGGACTAAACCCTTGCATGACATTGCCCTTTGAAACCCAATTACCTATGACTTTGTCCACAGATACACTATTGGTTAATACAGTAGTTAGTAGAGGTAATATTCCGGCAGTACTTGGCATGACATATTTTCCTGAAGTTTCTCATAGTATTAGCAGTAGCACTGTGTCTTTTTCTGAAGTTCCCCATAGCATTAGTAGTGGTAGGTAGCATTAATAATGCACCTTTGCATGTTAATAACAGGGTAGAGGAACATAAAACAAACATGGGAGAAAATAGTAGTAGGATAGTGCATGAATCAGAGATGGGAATCATGAAACAACAGTTATCCTTATTAATAAATGCAGTAAGTATGTTAGCTGAATTAGTAAAGAATACACAAAGGCCTAAAGCGGTACCACCTGGTAAGTATTCATATGAGGCCGGTCAGGATTTGAGTAAGTTCTTTGTTCAGTTTCGAAAATTTTTGTCAGTACCATTATTCAGGGTCACAGAAACATTGGAGCCAACTTTTGGAACGTTATTTGGAAGGATCTTTCCTGAAATTGTATTTAGTTCATAAACAAAACAGTTGATTCCTATTCAGAAATAAAGAGCATCATGTTAAGATGGTTCCAACAAGAAGAACGCCATAAGAATAATAGAAGACTCCAAGAGTTTATGAATGCAAATAGACTCCCAGGGGAAAGCATAAATATGTTGGCTCTAAGACTAGAACAGCTTGCGAGTAAGGCATTCCCTGGAGTGGATGTTAGAAACCATGATGCATTGCGCACAGCCTTTCTCTTAAGCCTCCCAACTTATATTGAGAAGAAAGTAAGGGAGTATATTGTTCAAAATGAAGTGTTAACTAACCAAAAGGTCCCTTGGGAACAACTCGTGTTACTTGCAGATCAATATGAGTATGACTATAATATTCAACAACATAGATCAACTATTGAACCCCGGTGAACATGGATAGTAGTGTGGAAGTAATTAACATTGACACTGTGATGGTCAAACAACCATCATGGTCAGATATCCTTCGAAAAAAATCATTAGTTCAACCAATGCAAACAGACATTGTGGACTTAAAAGGCGGAGTAATTCCGAAAACTAATGGAAATCCTTCAGACATACAAGTACTTTACTTGTACTTATTGTGGGATTAAAGGTCATAAAATGGATGAGTGTTACAAATTCTTGGGAGTGTGTTCCTATTGCAAGAAAAAGGGACACATACGATCTGAGTGTAGAGCTACCCAATCACCACAAAGACCATTGCCGAAATCTAGGAATAGTTGTCCATTTTGCAAGGGTCCACATTTTGGGATTGATTGTGATAATAGAAAATTGTATAACAACAATAATAATAATACCCAAAGTTTGGGAAAGACAAACCCTATAGATCCCCATGGAGTACAAGAGACGACAAGGAAATTGAATGATCCCACACCCCCTGAAATAAGCTCTTCGGTTTTTGTTAATAAAGGGGCACGTTCAAAAACACGGTTCATTGATGAATGTGGATTTTGTGGATCCGCTCATTATGAGGGACATTGTTTAGAAGAAGAACCGTTAAACTGATAACCTCCACAGATAAGAGCCAACCTGTGGGGACGACCATTAAGACAACAGATAAGGCTCAACCTGGTAATACATCCAAAACAGGAGTTTCGGATGATAATGATCTTCGCTGTGATTGATATAAATTTATGCCGAGCAGATATAGAGCCCTTAGTAATTAATATAGCTCTTGGTTCAAAAATCTCAGAATATTATGACTGTATGATTGATACTGGAGCTGGAGTAAGTCTTGTTAGTTCAGCTGTTCTCCTTAATAGACCAGATCTCAGGTTGCTCCCGTCAACCGATGTCTCCGCAATAAGTGGATTCGGTAACAGAAATAGAATCAGTATTGACCAATTAATAGAATGCCCTATTGTCTTCGAATGCGGTATTAAAACAAAAATAGTTAAACTATATATAGTTCCCCAAGAATTCATGGACCATCATATTGTTCTTGGAGCAATTTCTTTGAAAGAAAATAACCTTTTGCCAGATATGACCAGTAGAGAACTAATTCATAGAGAACAAAATACTTTGACTATTTTAGCCAAGGACATTAGCAGAAAAATACCTTTTTATAACTGTATCACCACGGATTCTGTTTTAGTGCCCCCTAACCAATGTAAACTTATTTCCATTGTTATCCCACATTCCAGAGATAAGACTATGGATCACCCTATAATTGAATTTAACGGAGTGGATCACCCAGTTTTGGAATTTATTCCAGGGATTTTAGATATTAGAGAGAAAACTCAAATGATAGCAGTATTAAATTTATCCGAAGAAAGACCAATACTTCCGCAAACATGCTTTGATTGGAAAGGTCACTCCGTTTGAAGACAATTTTGTAGTTCCCATCAATAGTAATCAGATTTCATTAACCAGTGAAGATCTAGGAAATTATTGGACCCCTGAACGACTTATTGAAGAATTTGAAATCAAAAATTTACCATTAACAGAAGATCAGCAAAGTACATTGATCAACATTTTGTTGAAACACTCGAATGCACTGAGTCGTGGTGATAATGATGTGGG
>SEYY01001129.1:95412-117489 GCA_009176605.1 Armadillidium nasatum | reverse complement strand
TGAGGGGCATTGTTTAGAAGAAGAACCGTTAAACTGATAACCTCCACAGATAAGAGCCAACCTGTGGGGACGACCATTAAGACAACAGATAAGGCTCAACCTGGTAATACATCCAAAACAGGAGTTTTGGATGATAGTGATTTTGCTGTGATTGATATAAATTTATGCCGAGCAGATATAGAGCCCTTAGTAATTAATATAGCTCTTGGTTCAAAAATCTCAGAATATTATGACTGTATGATTGATACTGGAGCTGGAGTAAGTCTTGTTAGTTCAGCTGTTCTTCTTAATAGACCAGATCTCAGGTTGCTCCCGTCAACCGATGTCTCCGCAATAAGTGGATTTGGTAACAAAAATAGAATCAGTATTGACCAATTAATAGAATGCCCTATTGTCTTTGAATGCGGTATTAAAACAAAAATAGTTAAACTATATATAGTTCCCCAAGAATTTCATGGACCATCATATTGTGCTTGGAGCAATTTCTTTGAAAGAAAATAACCTTTTGCCAGATATGACCAGTAGAGAACTAATTCATAGAGAACAAAATACTTTGACTATTTTAGCCAAGGACATTAGCAGAAAAATACCTTTTTATAACTGTATCACCACGGATTCTGTTTTAGTGCCCCCTAACCAATGTAAACTTATTTCCATTGTTATCCCGCATTCCAGAGATAAGACTATGGATTACCCTATAATTGAATTTAGCGGAGTGGATCACCCAGTTTTGGAATTTATTCCAGGGATTTTAGACATTAGAGAGAAAACTCAAATGATAGCAGTATTAAATTTATCCGAAAAAGACCAATACTTCCGCAAACATGCTTTGATTGGAAAGGTTACTCCGTTTAATGACAATTTTGTAGTTCCCATCAATAGTAATCAGATTTCATTAACCAGTGAGGATATAGGAAATTATTGGACCCCTGAACGACTTATCGAAGAATTTGAAATCAAAAAATTTACCATTAACGGAAGATCAGCAAAGTACATTGATCAACATTTTGTTGAAACACTCAAATGCACTGAGTCGTGGTGATAATGATGTGGGGATAGCTACCAATATCACCCATCACATTGATCTAGAAACCAATGAACCTATTAGAATACCAGTTCGAAGATTCCAAGGGCCTTTGGCTCAGGAGATTGAAGGGGAGTGCAAAGAATTACTAGAAAGTAATATTATTAGACCAAGTCAGTCTCCTTATTCGGCTCCGGTAGTACCGGTCCGCAAACCTGATGGAAAACTCCGACTGTGTATAGACTACCGTAAATTGAACGAAGCTACTAAAACAGACTCTTTTCCTCTCCCTAATTTAATAGATATGATATATAATATGTACGGACAAACTTTCTTTTCTACAATAGATCTGGTAAAGGGGTACTACCAGGTAGCCATGGATCCAGAAAGCATAGAAAAGACAGCATTTTCTACACCTTTTGCTCAATATGAGTACTTAAAGATGCCCTTTGGGGTAAAGAATGGCCCCGCCACTTTCCAAAGGGGAATGATGCTAGCATTAGCAGGGTTACCGTGGACAAATGTAATGGTATATTTGGACGACATCATTGTCTTGGGGAAAACCATTGAAGAACATTTGAATACTTTACAACAAGTTCTAGCAGCCCTGGAAGCAAATGGCTATAAACTAAAGCCCAGCAAAACAAAACTTTGCCGGAAGGAAGTAGAATTTCTGGGGCACCACATATCCAAACAAGGTATCATGCCTTTGGAGAAAAACTTGAGTGGAGCTTTAAACTTCCCAATACCATCCACAGTTAAACAATTACGCCAATTTCTAGGAATGGTGAATTTTTACCGGCGTCACATTCCTAACTGTTCAATTCTCGCCAAACCCTTGTCATCTCAAACTGGGGGTAAAAAAGTCATATGGAACCAAGAATGTCAGTCTGCTTTTGAACAACTGAAAGCAGCTTTAGTCAGTCCAGAGTTGTTGGGATTCCCTGATTACAGCCCCGAAGTTTCACCTCTTGAATTACACGTTGATGCTTCCGACCTTGGAGCTGGTGCATGTCTGTCACAACTACAAGAAGGAGTTCAGAGACCTATAGCCTACATATCAACCACCTTTAGCGGTGCACAAAAGAATTATAGCACTATAGACAAGGAATTGGCAGCCTTGCGATGGGCGGTGAAGTCGTTAAAGGCATTCCTCCGAGGAGTAAGGTTCATTATTTACACTGATCATATGCCTCTTATTTATTTACAAAACATGAGTTTAATTGATGGCCGATTAGCACGCACTATGGAAGAGCTCTATGAATTTGACTTTGAAATCCGCCATATTGTGGGAAAAAATAATATCGTTGCTGATGCACTATCACGATCTCCATGCTCTTTCTGTACCAGAATCGGATAAAACGTTGCACTAATCTTAGTGGATACATTCCAGAGGGATTCCAAATTGGTGGAGGTTTCCTGGCGGTGGAGACGCCATGTTCAAATGTTTTTCTTTGTATTTATATGATTGTGACACATATCATCATGAATTACGTATACAAACAGTTGACGAATTACTTAAAAATATTAATAAATATAAATTGGCTAACAGACATATTAGAAAACAACTTAGATTGATGAAATTAGATGGACAAGTTCCAATACCGGAAATAATTGAGGCTTTCAGTCAATTATACAAAACCAAAGTGGTTATTTATTATAATGATAAAAATCCACTAATTTACGGAAGTTAAGTTTACTGATAAAGTTTGTACTATGAAGTGTTTAGCGGGTATCCATTATAATTTTCTCAAACCCATTGAAATAGTGAATAACAGAATTAAACCTGATGTTATTATACAAATAAATGCTATTCAACCCTTAATTGATGATACTTCTCCTCCCTTAGACTCAAACATAAACGTTACTGAAATATTAACTGATCAAAAAACAGACAAAGTAATTATCTCATTAGTCAAATCATTAAAAGACAAGACTTTAAAGATAAACTGGCCTAAACACATATCACCGTTTAGACCTCATGTAAATAATTTAGTAATTGAAAATGAATTATTATATTATAAAAATAAGTCCAAAAAATTCCTTTTTGTGGTTTCATTAAATTTATTGATTACACTAGTTGTAAATTTGCATTTTAATTGTGCCCATATTGGACGCAACAAAATGATAGATCTGGTATATCGCCATTTTTGGCATCCTCGAACTAATCAGATCATATCGGATGTGGTTAAATGTTGCCCTTTATGTCAAAAATTGAAGACTTATTCAACAAACATTACGCCCCCTATGATTAAAATAATAGCCAGTCATCCCTTTGATCTTGTCGCGATGGATCTAATACAGTTTCCTCTTACCAACTTTGGATATAAATATTGTATTGTTTTAATTGACCACTTTTCCAAGTGGGTGGCAGTAATACCTATTAAAGACAAAAAGGAGAATACGGTAGCTTCCATGTTGAAACACAGGATAATGACATTTTTACCAAGAGTACCAACTTCGAATATTAACTAATAATGGAGTTGAATTTATTTCTTCTGAATTCTAAACTGTTTTACAAGAATTCAATATCAAACACGTTAAAACCTCACCATTACATCCTTCAAGTAATGGCATTTGTGAGAGATTTAACCGTAGTCTCATTCAATTGTTAAAATGTCTCGCCTTAGAGAATCCAACTAATTGGGATTCAGAAATACCATCCTCGATGTTAATTTATAACAACACTTATCATAGTGCATTAGGCACTTCACCTTCAGATTTCCTATTAAAAAGACCACATGATTTATCAGTGAATGCTTTCCCTAAGTATTGGGATTCAGGCAGTTTAAATTTTAAACCTTACAAGATCGGTGATAAAGTTGCTAAGAAGGTGATTTTCAAAGGACATAGTACCAGAAATAAATTTCAGAATAAATGGGAAGGCCCGTACATGATAGTACAAGCCAATGAAAATGAGTTAACATACAAAATTGAGAGGACACACTCAGGTAAGAAAGAACAGGAAAAAGTTCATTATAGCCACTTGAGGAAATGGGTAAGTGTACCTTCATACTTATTACGGAACCAAACTTTTAGACATTATTTCTTTGAAGATGTAGAAACAGGTAAGGAGGTAGAAAATAGTATTATTGAAGAAGTTAGTAGTATTTCTGGAGATCAAGATTTAAATAGTGGGGAAAGAAGTAGTTATAGTAGTACTGATATGTTGGATGGAGTAGATGAGTAGATAGAGGAAAACGAGGAAGAGGATGACTTTTTGGGATTCTCTGGAGGTAATCCTTTACCTGTGGAAGTTTATAATAGGTTACCTAACTTATTAGAACAACTTGTAGAACTTAACCAGTTGCCAGTAGAAGTAGATAGGGGTAGTAGTAACATTGATGATAATGATATTTCAATTATTAGTGGTGGGGAATTTTCATTTTTGGGTTTTGCTGCTTCCTACTACTACTCCTACTAGATCTACTAATATATTAATGCATGATTCCATTATTTACACTCAGTCACCTCAAGGACAACACATATTAAACGCCAGACACTATGGTGGTGTCAGGACTTCCTCCCACTCTAGTATGAAAGATACTAGTAGTTCCTGTAGTACTGAAAAAAATCGAGATAGTTTAGATTTTTCTAATAGTTTTGATCTTGACTCAAATTTTAGTTTAAATTCCACCCTGTTTCATATGCAGGAATGTCATTTATAGATAATTTGTTAGAAGAGTCTGCCAATTCTAATAATAATTCTAATAATAGTCATACAAAGAATAGATCAAACGTAACTAATGATTCAGAGAATACAAATTCTTTTTCTGGATTTTCCAGGTCTTTTTCACCTAATCCGAGATTGTTAGAAATGAATAAACTCAATTATAGTATTACTGAGGTTGAATTAAAAAATTATTCAGATTTATCCAGCGATGATTCTATCATGGGTGAATTCATAGAAGATGATATTTGTTTTTATGATAATGAAATTGACAATTCTTATAATAATGGTACCGAGGAAAATCGCGAGATAAATAGACCTTTTACGAGATCCCGCGGAGATGTACCAACTTATCCTAATGTATTAAAGACCGCGTTAGAATATCAATTGAAAAAGGAAAATAATATAACAAAAATAAGTTGTATTTGTTAAATTATGAATTATTTATATATTTATTTATTTATATTTATATTTACTATATTTATATGTTTATTTATCTATTTATTTATTTTATTGTACTAATCCTTGAACCATATTCCCTTTCCTTATACTAACTAGATAAATACAAATTGTTCCAACAATGATACTGATCGTCGGAGCCTCAGAAGTAGCCAGGTTTGATCAAATCAGGGATTATATCCATGATGAATTAGGAAAAGAAATAACTACAGATAGTTACCCAGGACGACCCTTAAGGAATTGTATCCGGTAGTCCAAGAACATATGACCCCAGAGACCAAAATTGTTTTATTGTGGGCTTTAAGTCCTTTAGCTTGGAGGCAGGTTAATTAATATAGAGGAGGCTGGACGACGAGTTACCGTGTTCGCCCCAAATAGGGACTTCTCGCTAACTGAGGTCCCACAGATCATGGAGGAAATAACGACTCATGTGAAGTCGAAAAATAGACATTGTGCCATATTTCTTGTATTACCTGCCATAAAAGACGTATAGATTCAATCAGAAAAGATTGGTACAAAATCTGGAGGAAACGCATCAACATTTCCTACAGGATGATCTAGATTTAAACCCTCACCGTATGAGAGATTTTGCCGTGAGGGCTTATACCCGTTTTATAGAGCTCGAGACTGATGTCTATCACTGGACTGATAAACAAGTACTTAAGGCGAATTATGCTATAAACAGACATTTCCATTTATCTGGTCGGGATCGTAGAGGAAGAAGGGAACGAGGTTGGATCCCCCCACACGTTCGGTTTATGCAATCCCAGTCATTGACACTTAATCTTAATATTATGCCTGATGGACTCCATGGCAATGCCGACTTCATGAGAAGTTTTGTCCTTGCATATCGTCGAGTGTTTCAAGAAAGTCTGAGGGAAACCCAACAGAAACTCCAGACCTCAACCGGCACATATAGAACGAGTACAAGTGCCTTCATCCGAAAGAAATACTCGACCAGTTTCAATTCCTCAAAGGCAAGAACCCAGACGTGAACAACTTCCGGAATTCCCATCCAATAATATAATTATTCAACCAGTTCCTTGGGTCTCTTCCTCTGCTGTTGAATCAAACCATGAAGGTGAAAACGAACGTACTGCCCAGTATGTTAATAGACAAATAGCAGCACTCCCCATGAATATTCCCATTCGGCTCGGAACAAGATCTCCTCACACAATCTCTCAAAATGTTCCAGTTAATGAACCTATTCAAGGACTTCGTCAGTCCTTCTTACAAGAAGGGGTTTCGATTTCGGATTTATCCCCCATTGTGCAATGTGCCATAGATGAGGGAGTCGACAATTTGGTTTCAAGTACTGTGTCTAGAAACCATACTAGACGCGACCGGATTAATGCTCTTCATGGTATAATAGCAGTATCCAACCACAAATTGCAACAATTAGGAAACTCACCGAATATGGAGTCTTCCTAAAATAAAGGATTCTTAATTAGAAAAATTTTATTCCACTACTATAAGTGGAAAAATACACGACAGAAAAAAGGTTGTTTTGTTAAAAGAAGAGGATTTTTGATTTAAACACTGCAAAAAACAATGCAATGTGGTTGCGAAATTTGGATTTAATTTAGGGGGAAACATATAAAAGGAACTATGAGTCAGACTTATAAAATAATTTCTTATCCAAATTTCATTCACCATATTCTATTGTGTTAATTTATATTGATGTATGTATCTCTGTATGTTACTAAATTTTTTTTTCTTTTTTTTATATGAATAAAATAAACAGGTCATTTAAATAAAATAAACAGGTAAATCCTGATTTCATATTCGAACAGTGGCCATTATATTAAAGAAAGAAGCTCGTAAGGTATATATGAAAGGAAATTTTGTTATTTTATTATTATTTTCCTTATTAAGAGTATTTATTAATTTTGTTTTGTTTATGGTTAGGGTTTTTAGGTATTATTTATGAGACAGAATTATTCCTATTTTAGGCCTTATTTATTATTTTATTATTTAGTTGTTTAGGAACTCATGATATATTAATTTATTATTTATAAATAGTTAAGAAGAAATAAGATTAATGATAGTATTTTTTTTTAGGGCTTCTTATGCTTAGTCAAGACATACAAATAAATTGGAAAATTGGAACATTTTGTAATACTCTATAATTAGAACTTATTGTATCCCTCCCTATTTACCCTATTAACCTACTAACTAATAGATAGTAGAATTACCATAAATTGAAAATTTCATAAAAGGAAAAATTTAAGTTTAGTTTTCTTTTCTACAATCATATTCTAGGATTGAGTATTTTTATATTTTTATAAATAGATTTGAAAAGTTTCAGAGAGGAAACATTTAAGTTGTTAGTTTATTTTCTACTATGAAATTCTTAAAAATAAATATAATTTTATAAAAGTGTTAACATCATTTCACCACACAGCCCGGTCCCATAAAATAGGACTGGCCTTAGGGAAGGTCTATTCCGCTTCAACTACCGGCGAACTTCTTCATACATTGCCTATTGCATATATTTCTACCACATTTTCAAAAGCGGAACAACGCTATAGCACCACGGAAAAGGAAATTGCAGCCATCAGATGGGCAGTTAAATCATTGAAACCTTTCTTGTGTGGTATACGTGTGATCATTCACACTGACCACAAACCCTTACTATTTTTGTATAATATGCCCTTAGTAAATTCCAGAGTGGCTCGTACCTTAGAGGAAATCAACGATATTGATTACGAGCTACGGTACATACCAGGCAAGCATAATGTGGTGGCTGATGTGTTATCCAGAGCACCTGTAGGAACAGTTCTAGAAGATTCAGAACCTCCAATAAATAGTGAAATCCCTAAAGGGTTCACGGAAATTAAGATGCCCGGAGGAGGTGACTCTCTGTTTCAAGCATTTTCAACATGGCTCCATGGATCTGGGGATCAACATCTGATGTTGAGGGCAGAAGTGACCCTGGAATTGATAAATAATAGACCAAAGTACGGATTACAAACTGGAAGAGATTCACAGCACATCACAAAAGCATTACAACTTATGAAACATGTGGGTCAGTTACCCCTCTCGCAGGCAATTCAGGCATTCGCTAACATCAAGAAAGTTCAGGTCTGGATATATTATGGAGATGCCAAGCCTTTGCAGTTTGGGGACCCTTCTGAACATAGCATTTGTCATCTGTTGTGTTTGGGAGGAGTCCATTACAATTTGCTGATGAAAAACAACTCATTACGAAGGAAAACAGAAGATCCAAGCAAACATAGTAGTTCCTGCAGAATTTCAAGAGTTTGAGCTCTTGGATGAATCCTTGGAGGAGGAAAAAGCACATCAGGAGGAAGATCCACAGACTGGTGGGGAGGAAAATCGAATAGTGAAAATAAATCAGATACTACTTAACGAAGAAGATATTATCGACCCGTTGGAGATTGATAACGAGGAAGTAAATCTTATCCAGGATCGAGATCCAATTTTGAAACGATTAAAAAGAGCTATACTGCGAAATTTACCATTTGTTGGAGTGTTGAGACCTTTCGCCAGATCGCATAAATACCTCTATTTAAGAGATAACCAACTATATAAAGAAATGATGACAGGGGAATTTTCATTAATTGTACCAGAAGAGTACCTCACAACAATAGCTATCAAAGCACACTGGAGCTTCGCCCATATAGGGAAACAAAAGTTGTATTCTTTGCTCATTCAGAGAATTTGGCACCCTAAAATAAATAATATTTGTGCCGACATTACCTCTTCGTGTTACAAATGCCAAGCGTACAAAATTTCAAACATCATTTACGCACCACCTATTCTAAAGATCGCAACATCTAGGCCATTTGAGTTGGTGGCAATGGATTTAATTCAGTTCCCTAAGACAGCACGAGGTAATCACTATGCTCTGGTGATGGTGGATCACTTTACTAAGTGGGTTTCAGCAGTTCCTTTAAGGAATAAACAAAGTGCCACAGTAACAGACGTGGTAAAGCATCAAATTTTACCGTTTCTACCTAGACTACCCGAACGTTTACTAACCAGATAATGGACGAGAATTTATTGGACCGGAGTTCGAAGAGTTCCTAAGAAATCAAGGCATTAAGCATGTATTAACGACACCTTATACACCCGCTTCAAATGGGGCAGTAGAACGAGTTAACCGGACTCTGAGTCAGTACTTACGAATGTCAGTTACCCGACCAAATTATTGGGATGAAGATCTTTCTCAGGTAGTCCTAATCTATAATCATACAGTACATTCCGAGACACAAATGACACCATGTGAAAACATCTTAAAACGGGCCCATACTCTTGAGTACTGGATTACCATTACCCTAGAGTAGATGAGTGTTGGGAAGAAGGCCATCATCAATTCGATTCATATGATATAGACCAATTGGTAGGATTAAAAGTACATCTGCCAGGTGATCTCACCTTAAATAAATTTCGACCCAGGTATTATGGGCCATATAAAATAATACAAGTTCAATCTAATGGAGTTACTTATATAATTGAGTCAGAGAAGGATGGACGAAAATGTCGGGTTCACCATAAACAGCTAAGGAAGTGGAAAGATTCCTCCGGAATATTTAAGGAATAACCCAGTATTTCAAAAGTATGCCCTTGAAGGAGATGATATACAACCTATTGAAATAGAAGAAGAGCCCTTAGAGGAGCAGTTAAATGAGGAAGCTCAAGGTAGATTCACCAGAAATAGAAGAAGAAAATGAGGAAGATGAAGAGTCATTCTTTGAAGGATTTATAGTGGATCAGGAGAAATTAAAACAGATTAAAGACAAATTAGTCATCATTGCCACAACAGCATGTAGCGTTGGTCACAGAAATCCATTCGACCTCCAAGGTGATAAATCATTCTTATGAAACCGATACCACTCACGAAGAAATATTAACCAGTGAAGAAATGGAAGTAAACTCATTTCTACAATGGGACACTTCAGACCTCTTAGAGGAAGCAGAAAGAAGGTGGGAGTTGACGGAAGCAATGGTCTTGCCTTCTCCAATATCTGAACCAGACATAATAGCTTATGACTTAAATAATTTAAAACAGAATCAATTTTCAACACCTATGATGTTGGAGGAAAAGAATATCGAAGGAGTGCAAGAGGAAGAAGAAAGGGAATGTTCCCGAATTGATGAATTTTCATTTTTAGGGTTCGATCAAAGAAATGAACTGGATGTTCCAATAGGAATACATCAAAATGAAGAAGATCGACCATATACCCGTTCAAGAGGTGCATGTTTGGAGTTGCCTCTGGTTCACCGACATTTGTTGGAAAGGAAGAAAAAGAATTAAGTCTAGCAAGAAAAAAAAAAAAAAAAAAAAAAAATACATATCTAAGTATATTACTAAAGAATGGAAATAATCCAAATATTTGAATCTTCTATCTTACTTAAATAAATAATAATAATATTGAAAAAAAAATAACTAAAAAAAAATAAATAAATAAATAAATAATTTTTTTTGCATTTATATATCTTCATAAATTTTAGTTTTATTTTTCAGATATTGGTTACGGGGCACTCGTGGGTGCAGGATTTGGAGGAAAGTTTTGCTCCGGTACTTATGCCGGGAATGGAGGTGGCTTTCAGGGCATATCTTGGAATAACTTTGGCTCGATTAAAGAACAAAATGATCCAGATATTGGATGCCACTTATACCCATATGGTGGTTTGTATTGTTAAGGTGAGAGTACGGTTACTGATGATGACTCACCCTACCAATACTAAGATAGGACCAACCAACTTACAGTCCGTCCAAGCACTCCCGCCAACAACTTGATGAAATTCTGTTTAACAACGAATAACGCAGACACTCAGGTCCGGTTTACAGGATTCCCCTGCTAAACTTCTTCGTCTTTATCTATGGCCCAGACGAATTAAATGAAGAGGTGCCAAGTACGTATGTCAAACCCAACAATGAATAAACTCTCGTGACTCCAAAAGATATAGTAAATTATATAGTAATATAATAAATTAACTACAGGAAAACACAGGACACTAGCTACGAATAAGAATGCACCTTGAAGAATATATAGAAATTTAATTAGACGAATATACAATTCCTGATTCAACACATTCAACTATATAACCTGCCAGCTATACCCGTCGGCACGGCTGTCAGGGCATATACCAAATGTGTGTAAGTACCGGATTATTTACTGACACCGGGATGTAGATTATGATGTTGACTAATGAATAGGAATCAACACCAGAATATTTAAAACTTTTAGCGAACCAAGATTGGTAATTAAAGGAGTAAATATATATAAAATTATAAATAATTTTATATATACGGTGTCTAACAATTAGAATATATGAGGTATATATACAAGTATGAATATTTATGTATATATATAATAAATAATAATTACATAACCGACATATAGATTATAGTTTGTTCAATTGGAATTGGTTTACAAAAATAGGATGATAATTGAGTGCTGATTAGATATACAGATATAAATAAATGTATATTTAATCAGTAAATACTAGCACAATTAGATAATAAAATAATACTTTATAATTTATTTGGAATTAACTTAACTTGACAAGATTAGCCAGAGGAAACTGCTCACAGCTCGTCCGATTATCTGATTACAAAATATGCTCGAGTCAGTGTTTGTTCCCTCTATAGCGATATTCTATGAATACTCATTGTGGATCTGAATTCAATACACTCTGGACACCATATAGTCTAGATCTATGGTCCGAATCTAGGTCTAATCCGAGCACTGGAATGTGATCCGAGCACTGGAAACAGATACAGAGGAATCTAATCCGAACAATGGAAACCTAGCCAAGCAATGGAACGTGATCCAAGTACTGGAATAGAATCTGAGCACTGCAAAGTGATCCAAGCACTGGAATCTGAAGGATAAACCGTATCAGATTATCTATTCCTAACAATTGATTAACTGAAATAAAAAAAAATAACTCCTAACAAAAATAATAAAGCCTGTAAAACTTACCCTAGCAAGGAATGTTTCGTACTTGAGACTATTTCAATAAAGACCTCTATATTTAAGGCAGAATATATCTCCAGAATATATCTGATCCGACTATATAATATATCAATATTTCACCAGACAAAGAATATAAACAAATCTAACTACTGCCTGGAAAAGAGTGAAATAGATTTATAACCAATCACACACACAAGTATATCATAAATGAACAATAAATAATAATATCCTCCTAATAATATAACAAGGAGTACGTTGGCAGTGCATAGGTTATTATTACCTACGACAAGGTGAAAAATATGGGTGAAAACAATATAACCATATATATATATATATAGCAATACATAACTCTTATGAACATATAATGATGCTCATGCGGATTATTACATTACCCACCACCAAAGAAAAGCTCCTTTTCTTTCACCAACCACACATACTACAGACATACATATGGAAGAAAAGAAAGAAACCTACACCTAATATAGGAGAGCAATAATACATCTCCTGGATGCAAAACTAAGAACTCGAGCAGCTGCGAGCAACCTCCTCCAACAATCAAGTGAAAGGAAAAAAACATATAAAAATGCTTTGAAAAATAACAAACAAAAAATCAACAAAACAATTACATAAATCATTTTAAAGAAAAAAAAATACAATACAAAAAGTAGATAAGATTATCCAAAAAAAAAAAACAATACAAAAAGTAGATAAGATTATCCAAAAAAAAATAATTTCCTTTTCTTTCTTATTTTTTTTTTTTTTTTTTTTTTTACATGGAAATTACAATTTAAAAAAAATGAAACAAACATATTACAATGAATATTTACTTCAAATTATGACGTTAAGCCAAAAGTTTACAAAATTATACAATTATCACCGAAGCATATCAGAGGGTGCCAGTATCGAACTTAGAAGGAGATCAAAGATTCTGGGTTACCATACCTAATGAGGAATATGACAACGATCAGTTTTGCAGAGACTTCACTAAGTTCAGTAGAAACTGCACCGATATTTGCCCAAATTTGAAGATTCTCTTGATTATACCACCTTTCTTAGATTTGGTATACTTTAATTTTAGAAGAATAGAACGATATCCTCAAAGGATAAAAGAAATATATGGAAGAAGACCGGAATTTTCCCCGAGAGTACTGAATCGACGATGTGTAGACCATCATTCATATGTGCGTACTTTAAGAACGAGCCAATATCAATGGATAAACAAAAATTCATAACCAGTTATGTATGTGGCCTCTGCTCTGGTGGGAAAACAAAAGGTAAGGGATTTCTTTACTGGAAAGAAGTTCTCTTTGTGGATGGGAGGATTTTTGAGAGACGGATTGCACCCCTGTGCCCAGCTGTGTACAAGTTTGTGGAGGAAACTTTATCAAGCAAGGTTATTTCACCCAATAGTGAAAGTGGAAAGAAGGATCTCTTCTGAAGTTTGTACCGCTTCTTATAGGGTAGTAGAGGTGTCAGAGAGAGAACAAAGGGGATTAATTGAAAGATCAAGGGAAGTGTCGGAGGAGATTAGGGAAGGAGAAGAGCCGCCGCAGGCGGGTCTCTCAGGAATTGGTCGACAAGGGCCAAATGAGCAGGTAGAAATTGCTGAGGGAAGATTGGTTGAACAGGGGGAAATTGAAAGCATGGTGGTAGAGGAACCTGGTATGGAACGGACAGAGGTAGCATCAGGAGTTCTGGGAGCAGAGCAGACGGAAGACAATCTGACACCAGATAGAGAAATGAGGGAGTTATGTATCGGGGAGGATCTCTTAAGTACTTCTCGTAGACGTAATTTTTCACCTTTAAGATTCGACTTGTCTACCGAATCAGAGCCGGGAACAGGACCCATAAGAAACAGGGGAGATGGTTGGAGAGTGTTCAGATGCAACCCTGCAAATAGATGCCCTCGGGTTAGGATGACTCCTTATAGAAGATCTACCCCGGTCGAACAAGATCAGGCTAGGCAGGAGGAGAGTAGGGATGTGGGGGATATTGGAGATGAAATCGAACAACAGTGGAAGTTGAAGTTTACTGAGGTCCTGGCATATATGCAGGGGTTTTTGACAGCCAGAGGCCACGATGTAACTTCCCGGGAGGTAAAAGAGAAGTGTAAGAGGTTGTGTGAGGAGAGTTAGGCTGTTGTTGAAGATGGAAGAACTTACAAAGAAAGTTTTAGTTTTATTTTAAAGAAAAGAAAGTTTCAGTTTTTTTTAAGAAAGGAAAGAAAGTTTTGGTTTCATTTTTGGAAAATATTAGGTTAAGGTGTTAGTTTAAGAAATATTTGTAGAACACGGATAATAATAATAAAACAGAGGTTGTTTACTTTATGAATACTTTGGAGGAAAGTAAAAATAAAGGTGCGTCGAAAAGAATCTTTTCGAAGGGTGGGGAGGAATGAAGAGAAGTTTCATTTTTTGTTTCTCTCCCCCAGAGAATATAGGTAATAGCCATTGAGTTTTGTGTATTGTACATTTTATAAAAAGTAGGAAAGAAAAACTATAAGTCAAATTAATAAACTCCAAGGATATCCAAAGGATTTGTGAGAACTATTGTTAGCCCTATTTAGGTAAGTTAAGAAATTATGTAAGTTCATTTTTGGAATAGGATTATTTTAAAGGAATAGAATAAATAACTTGTGAAAATACAAATATAGTTGATTAGAGTTGTATTTGAATTAAATTAACGAAAATAAATTAGAAATTAAAACATATAGTCTATATGATATAATAGTATGCAATTCTAAGAAATTTCATGGAGTTTACAATTAAACATTTATAATAGTATTAAAAATAAAGTTGCTTATAAGAAGAATTTATGGCATGTATTTATGTGGTCAATGAAAATTTTGGACAAAAGTAATTTTTTGTTTGTTTTTTTTTGTATTATTGCTTATTTAGGGACCTGGAGTTGGATTACACCTGGATTGAAGTGCCTATAAAGAATACCCAAAGATCAACAATATCCCCAATTTTGATAACAACGGACATCCCTGATAATTTTGACCTCGAAGGTTATTAAAGATCAAAAGTGATACTACTCTCGAAGAGAATCATTTTTTCCTTGAAGGATGTTCATCTCAAAGGTATAAAAAAAAAAAAGTTTATTTAAGTTTGTTATTTAATATATATATATATATACAATTATTTAAGTTAGTACCAAAAGTTGAGAATTATTAATTGTTCAATTGCGTTGAACAACACCAAGTGGTATTAAGAGTATTCAAACATTTATTTTTGTTTCTTGTTATTATAATATTTCTTATTATTTATATTATTTATTATTACTTATATCATTTTTATTTATCAAAAATTCATTTATCGAATTCATTTATTTATACATACTTTATTTATCAGATTATATTATTTATTTAAGTAAGAGTTAATGTATCTATTAAAAATTATTTATGAAGTTAGGAGAGGCCTCTATATTTGCGTTTAGGTGTAGGTAATTATTTAAAAAGGTACAATTGTAAATAAATAATAATATTGAGCATTTGTCTTATTTGGCATATAGTCGTTACTGTATTTTCATTGCATAATTTAAGTTCCGAGTGGGTTTGTTGAGGCATTACATCGAATATCAAGGATTTTGGTGAGTACAACGTTCTGTGTTTTTCCCCAACTTTGTGGGGATTTCTATTAATTGGTATAATATTTTGCACCTAGCAGCGGAGCTTGCATTCTTTGATGATAAGGACCTAAAAGGACCACCTTTATTTCACATTATTCCAAGGTTCATCTCTGGGCTCTATCTAGGTTGTGAGGAGACGCCTTGAAAGCATCAGAGCCTGCCTGGAAGGCTGGACTTAAAACTGCTGGTGCTTCTAATGTAAGAAATTTTCTCTTACAATATATATATATATATATATATATATATATATATATATATATATATATATATATATATATATATATATATATATATATATATATATATATATATATATATAGTGGCGGCTCGTCATTATGGGCTCCAGGGCTGCAGCCCCTCCAAATTAAAAATACCAGGCGTAAGACGTTGATATAAATATGAAATTTTTGTCAGAGAAAAGTGATTTAAATTCCTTTTTTTAACAACTTAATACATAAAAAGTATAAATCATTAAAGAAAATAAGAAGTAAATGCATTTTGCAACTGCAAATTTTTGGGTACGATATTATTTTTCAAGCATTGCCATTATATAAAATATGGGCTGTAAAATTTTTGTCCTAATTTTGGTCAACTTATCACTTCTTAAATAATAAGACAGATATGGACACTTACGAAAAAAACAATGCAAAATTGCAATAGCAGTTTTTATCAAGTATCTAGTTTGTCTTTCTGTCCTTTTAAGTACAGATCAAAATGAATATAAACAGACTAAGACAGTTGTTTAAAGTCTCATGTTGAGGGAGGTTGTTTTTTTAATTGTGGAAGAAAAATTACAAGATTTATATGTTTTTTTTTCTTGTTCGATATATATATATATATATATATATATATATATATATATATATATATATATATATATATATATATATATATATATATATATATATATATATATATATATATATATATATATATATATACATTATGCCAGACCGCACTTCTACATACTTAAATATTACAAAAACTACTAAACGTACATTAAAAAGGATAACATTTTTGTAATCCTTGCAGAATTTTAAGTAAGAATAATTGGGAATAGAAAAAAATCTTATAATAATTTTAAAACGTACGTAATAATTGTTTTTTTATGTTGAAAGACGTACGTTTGGCAGCGTCTGTTTTTGTGAGATAAATTTTTCCAATTTTGAAGGAAGATAAATTTAGCGATTGAGTAAGAATAGTGTAAAAGCAATTACAACTCCGATGACGACGTCTGAAGCAGAGAGATGTTTCTCGACTTTGAAGAGAATAAAAACTTTTAAATGTAGTACCATGTGCAACGAGAAATTGAATGTATTAACAATACTTTCAATAGAGAGCGAAATGGTCTGTAAAATACCAGATTTCAATGAAAAAATAATTGAAAACTTTTCGACATCTAAAATTCGAAGAACTAATCTTATTTTTAAATAAGAATATAAGCAAGTTTTCAAGAATAAATAAGGTACGTTTGAAATTTTATATATATATATATTGAAATTTTACACACACACACACACACACATATTATATTATATATATATATATATATATATATATATATATATATATATATATATATATATATATATATATATATATATATATATATATATATATATATAAACTTGCAGCCCCTCCTTGCCAAGTTTACACGAGCCGCCACTGCTTATATATATATATATTATATTTATATATATATATATATATATATATATATATATATATATATATATATATATATATATATATATATATATATATATATATATATATATATTATATATATATATATATATATATATATATATATATATATATATATATATATATATAATATATATATATATATATATATATATATATATATATATATATATATATATATATATATATATATATATATATATATATATATATATATATATATATATCCCACTAAGGCAGCAATGCAATTACAAAGATCATATGCTGGTGCTTCATTTAATTATTAAATTATCATCACTATTATCACTTCCAAACAATACCATTTTTCACTCGTTGTGGTAGAAGCCACCCTAGCCCTGAGGTGAAAGTATGACAGAAGTTTGGATTATGATGGGGTGATATGGGAAATATAAATTTGGAAGATTTTGGAAATTGTGAATAGAGAAATGTAGGAAAACAAAAATATTAAGTAATTAAGCAGAGTACTAGGTCTAGGGTTTAAATTAAAAAGCCAGAAAGAAGAGTATAGTATAAAGAAATATGAGAAAGTAAATTGATAGGAAAAAAAGAGAGAGAGAGTCAGACATGAAAGAAATAAGGAAAAGGCAACAGAAATAACAAGTAAATCAAGTTTAGCCTAGAGCCAAAATTAGGGCTACAGGTCAAACGCCTAAGAAAGTAGGAAAATTGGATAACATCAAGAAATACATCAAATGTATATAAATATTGTTCCCAAATTAGAAAAATAACAAAAGAGATGAAAACGTACAAAGAAATTAATAAATACAAGAAATAGGAAGAGATGTGTAAAGTTAGGACCAATATGGCGGCGGCCATATTGGTCCTTTCCAAAAAGGAAAAATCTGGAAAGGTGTCAGAAAGTGTTAGAAAATTAAGGGAAAAGAGGTAATTTCTTAAAATCTTAAGGGAAAAGCTAAAAAATGGCAACCTTCTGAATTGCCAGAATTTGGTCTAAAAGTTTTTGGAAAGAGTCAAGTCAGTCTGTTCTTAGCTTTCCCCCAGAAAAGTAACTTTGAACATTCGTCGGTGATATTATTGAAAATTTTGAAAAAGATTTCCACAAGATTCTATTGAAAATTTTGAAAAAGATTTCCACAAGATTCTAACATTGTAAAGTTCTGCCACTCGTTATTAGATAAAAGTAAAAGGATTTTACATTTCATAATATTGATATATTGAGCTTGTGTCCAAAGTATTAAGTTAGAACTTATTTGAGGCAAAGTAATTAATTCGATAATTATTTCTGCCAGTGTTAAGTTATAACTTGTTTGAGGCAAAGTATTTAATTTGATAATTTGTTTCCTGTAAGTGTTAAGTTGGAATCCGTTTGAGGCAAAGTAATTAATTCAATAATTCGTTTCTGCAAGTGCTAAGTTAGAACTTGTTTGAGGCAAAGTAATTAATAAAAAATTAATTTGTTTCTGCAAGTGTTGCTAGAACTCGTTTGAGGCAAAGTAATTAACTTGATAATTTGTTTCTGCATGTATTGAGTTAGAACTCGTTTGAGGCAAAGTAATTAATTTGATAATTTATTTCTGCCAGTATTAACTTAGAACTCGTTTGAGGCAAAGTAAATAATTCGATAATTTGTTTCTGCAAGTATTAAGTTAGAACTCGTTTGAGGCTACGTGATTAATTTAGATAATTAGCATCGGCCAATACTTAGATTAGAACTCGTTTGAGTCAGAACAATTGGCTTGGATAATTTATCATCTGCAAATATTTAGATTTGAACTCGTTTTAGTAAAGACAACAAACTTAGATATATTTAATATCTACACATACTTAGAATTCAACTCGGTTGAGTCATCAAGAATTAAATTAGATAAAAACTTTTTGGTTGATACAGAGATTAACTCATTTGAGTATTTTGAAATTTAAGATGAATTGTAAAAGTTAACTGGAATTACTAAGCTTTTAGTTACGTACTAGGTCATGTGGATACTAATCTTTAAGAAACTGAAACAAGTTTAACTTAGACTGAATACAACAACGAAAGGTTTGATATAAGGAAAATAAAACCATCTTAGAAATATTTATTTGAAATTGTGAATAGACTTCTTAGTTTGACATAATTTAATGGGTATATAATATAACCTAATAACCTGTATATATAAATTTGATTGATACTGTTTTAAGAACTAATAAGATAACCTAGTAACCTGTATATATTTATGATTGATAAGATTTTGTGAAATATCTTGAAAAAATCAAAACAAGTTATTGATGTTTAATAAGATTGAAGCTTTGAAATTATTTTCTTTACTCCTATATCCATTCTTTTGTTAACCAAGATTGGATACAGCACCGTAACCACTCATCCATATTTCTCCATCCTGCTTGTGATTTCCAGCGTATTTTCTCATTCATTTGTGAATATTCCCCTCTCAAATATTCACAACTTTCCACTACAATGGCACCCTCACACTGCCATTAACCTTCAGCACGAGCTCCTCTCAACTCCTCCTCCCTAATAACTATTAATAGTTCTGTCTTCTCCAGATTCACACTCAATCTCACCTCTTTTAGCTGTACAGGAAAACTTTTTATTACCTCTCTTAACTTTTCTCTCTCTTTGCTCCATATATATATATATATATATATATATATATATATATATATATATATATATATATATATATATATATATATATATATATATATATATATTTCTGTTGGCTAAAGACCAGAGGCCTACTAATTTCCATCAGAATTGGAGCAACACGAAAACCTAATCACTAAATGCCAACATATCCAAATGCACGGCGCTTGAAAGTGTGCAAGTCAAAGGAAGTTTGGAAAACAGATAGAGGGAAGTGTGTTCCAGACTTTACCGGCGAGTAAATATAAGATAGGGCATAGCAGATAAGTCTGGGGTCAGACAGTTGGACAGGGAAAGGATAATACTGTGTAGAAAGGCGTATTGCACAAGCCCTTCTCACTGGAGGAGAAATGAAATGCACTGATCAGAAGAGCAGTGTCCATTGGACTAGCGATAGTATAGAGTGAGTAGTGCAACAGTTCGATAGGCAGAAAGAGATTGGAGAGAATTAGTGAGAGTGGAAGAGTTGATAAGATGAAGTCATAGACTCCACCTTGTCAAGGAGAGCTGATTTGAGTAGAACCACTCTAGATGTGTAAGACGTACTCCATACAGGGGAGAACAACAGCAAAATAAAGAGAAAGTAACTGGATTGGTGTAAAAAATCATGAAGGTGCAACAGAACACCCAACCTCCTAGAAGCTTGTTTACAAAGAAGTAATGTGATCCTTCCAAGAAAATTCATGATAGAAAGAAACAACAGGAATTTTAAGAACATATGAAGGCTGGAGTTGTGTGTTTTTGAAGATGATGTTGTGTGGAAAGTTGTGTCGAGTAGTGATATGAAGGAACTGAGTTTTTGAGGCATTGAAAACAACTATGTTTTCTCTGCCTGAATTTGAAATACAAGAAATATCAGAGGTCAGTAGCTCCAAGGCCACCATTCTAGCATCAATTAATTGTTGCTGGGAGGAATATCTTTCAAACTGAAAGAAGTAATGAAGTGTGGAGTTATTAGCATAGGAGTAGATAGGTAATGAAGTAATAGAGAGAGATCATTAATGAAAAGTGGAAAAATGTTGAAGACAGTATATAATCCTGAGGAACACCACTATTAATAGATTTAAAGGATGAACAGTGACCGTCTACAACAGAAGCTACAGAACGAATGGAAAGAAAATTCGAGGGAGGACCACAGAAGAAGGATAATTCCAAAAGAGGGTAGTTTAGAAATCAAAGCTATGTACCAGACATTATCGAAGACTTTTAAAATGTCCACTGCAATAGCAAATAATTCACCAAAATGCTGTAGAGTCAAAGAGAAGGGAAAAGATCACCAGTAGGGTGTTTCTTACGAAAGCCATACTGGTGATCTGAGGTAATTGAAGAATTGAGGTTTCCAAATCTTTGTGTTAAGAATAGATTAAAAAACTTTGAAAAGAACAAAGGTTAAAAACAGGTAACGGTAGTTGGAGAGTTGAGAAGGAACAAGTTGAATGAGGACACATTTCCAGCAAGAAGGGAAGGTTGAAGTAAAAAGACAGACACGAAATAGTTTACCAAGGCAGGGTGCAAGCTCAGAAACATAAGTTTTGAGAACAACAGGAGGGATACCATCAGGACTTTATGTCTTCTGAGTGTTAAGCTCTGAGAGAACAGAAATGACATCTTTAGAAGAAATTACAAATTGAAGTTATATATGAGGAGAAAGGAGTTCAAGGAGGAGGAATATCTCCAGAATCATCTAGCATTAAATAGGAGGCAAAAAGTTTGAGGAATAGCTCAGCTTTAGAAGAAAGCAAACGGCAGTTGTTCCATTGGAAGATACTAGAAGAGGGAAAGAGGAATAAGGAAAGTCGCGTTAATATTTTTTGCAAAGTGGCAGAAAGGGTGTGAAAAACAACCAGAAAGATTTTTGCATTTTCAACGAAGAAAAGTTTTTGGTGTTGTGGAGGATATTTTTTGAACGATTCCAGGATAATATAAAAGTTAAATGACTTTCTGGAGTTTCAAGATGACGGTAATCCCTAAAGGCAGCATCCCCGCGAATAATCCAGATATTAGAATAGTAGAA
>SEYY01001129.1:70412-92912 GCA_009176605.1 Armadillidium nasatum | reverse complement strand
GAAATCCCATCCATATTGGCAAGAATGAAATTGGAAAGTTGAAGAAGAGAAGTGAAATTGGGAGCAGATTTGAAATGCGTAGAAGAATGGAGAGTTGAGTAGTCAGCATAAATAAGATTGAACGGAATTAGAAGTACAGCTGAGGTCGTTGATGAAAAGAATAAAGGAGGAGAAAGAACACAATGGAAATACAGTTTTGTGCATTTCAAAAAATCATTTTTTTGTGGAAAGCAACATACCAATGTTCTGGAAACAAAATTATCGGAAAGTGATGTAGCAATATATTACACAATATTAGTAAAATAATGAATATCTCATTAAGTAAATAAATGAACAATAAAGTATAACAAGCTGATTCTATGCTATCCAAAAAGTGTACTAACCTAATTTGACCAAAATCAAATCTGTAGTTACAGAGATATAGAATATATGCCAAAATGTAATTAATGGTTAATTAGCAATTAATTAATTGAAAATTTGGTATTCAAAACTCTATAGTCAAAGAAATTGAAAATTCAAAAGAATGTAAGCCAATGGGATTAAGTTACTTTTAAAAATCTGGTATCGGTTATTTTTTACCAATACCTGAATCTTGATACTAATGATGATGATACTTCACTCCATCCCTAATATATATATATATATATATATATATATATATATATATATATATATATATATATATATATATATATATTATATATATATATATATATATATATATATAATATATATATATATATATATATATATATATGCGTGTGCGTGTGCGTGTGCGTGTGTGTGTGTGTGTGTGTGTGTGTGTGTGTGTGTGTGTGTGTGTGTGTGTGTGTGTGTGTGTAGCAAGGGTTCTAATAATATGAAATACATGGTTTCAGATGAAAGACATACATAAAAACATGTGGGTGGTGGGGTGAATAAAGAGAGGGAATTGTTGGATTGTGTGTGTATTGTGTAACATAGAAAGGGAAGAGGAAGTTGTTAGATGTTAATGTACTGATGGGAGATGAGATAAAGTGAAAGAGAGAGGGTGAATGTGGTGGAGGTAATGCAGGTAGGAAGATTGGAAGATAAGAGGGATGATTAAATAAAAAAGATAAGGAAGAAGTAGGGGTTGATAAGGGGAAGTGAGATTGAGGAGTGAAGGAGGAATGGAATTAATTAAAAGGATCGTTAGTGGAGGTTGAGAAAAAGGTGTATGGAATGGAAAAAAATAGGGAATGAGAGAAGAAAGGTAAGTCAGCGTTGAAATGAAGAGTTGGGGAATATAGTGAAAAGGAAAAACAATTAATTAATAAGTATTCAAGTATAAAAGAGAATAGAGATTGATGGCAGTACAGGGAAAAGTGTAGGGAGGTGAAGATAGAAGTTAAGAGGGCAAAAAGGAAAGTGGATGAAAAGTGGAGAAGATAATTAGCAGAGAATTTAAGGAGAGAAGCAAGGAGAGGGAAGGAAAGGCGGGTCGAGGGAGTGAGGGGTGGAAGATAATAAAATGAAGGCAGGAGATATATTTTAATGAATTATTGAATGAAGGCATTACAGGGAGATAAGTGGAGAATGATGAGAAGAAAGGGCTAGGAGAAGAGGAGGGCCGTATTAATTGAGAAGTGGAAGGAGCTGTGGGAAAGGTAAAACAAAGAAAATAGGTGGACATGGACAGTATATATGGAGAGATGATAAGGGAGGGAACCGGAGATGTAGCTGACTGATTAGTTATAATGTTCAATGTGTTGGAGTAAAGGGAGAGTGCCTCAGGAGTGGCAGAATGCGTGTATAGTGCCAATATATAAAGGAAAGAGGATAAAATGGTGTGGTTACAAGAATTATTGGGGAATAAGTTTGTTGAATGCGGTAGAGAAGATTTATGGAAAGGTACTAGTGTTGAGAGCAAAAGAATTAATGAGAATCGTAGTGTGTGAGGAACAAGGGGGCTTTAGAGAGGATAGGAGATGTGCAGAATAGGTGTTCACACTGAGGATAACTGGTGAGAGATTGTGTGTGAAAGATAAACTGAGATATGCATGTTTTCTGGACTTTAGGAAAGCATATGAAAGAGTATTTAGGAGGAAGTTGTTTGAGGTACTAAGGGAGGGGTGAATGAGAGGAAAATTGTTGAAAGGGATCAAAGCCTTTTATGAAAATTGTAGAGTGAGGGTAAGAGTGGGTACGGAGCTGACATTAAATTGAGAAGAGGGTGGATGTTTTATATGTTGATGGATGGTGTTGTTAGGGGAAGAGTGTTAGATTGAGAAGTATGGAGGGTGAATGGGAAATAAATATCTTCCTGCTTGCGCATGATGTGACATTGGTGGCAGAGTCGAGGGAGAATCTAAGGATGATAGTGATAGAATGTACGTTTAATGGAATGAGAGTCAATCCAACAAAAAGTAAAATTATGAGGATTGGTAGTGGGGATGATGTAGTAAGAGAGGAGGAATGGGGGGGTTATTGAGGTAGGGGGTGAAAAATTTGAGAAGGCAGAGGAGTTCAAATATCTGGGAAATTTGTTGTAGGAAAAAGGGGTGTTGGAAAGAGAAATGAAGAATAGAGTGATGGAGAAGTGGTGGGGTGACTGAGGAAGGTATGGGTTGTGGTAAGTTAAGGTAATGTATATTTATTTTGTCTCATTTTTTTGTTTGGTTGAGTGGTTATGTGTGAGAAAGAATGATGGATGACATATGACAAAGTATATATTTCACTATCTTTCTTCCTATTCTTCAGTTTTATTACCTCTCGTTCTGTCTTTCATATTTACATGGTCGGTTGTCATCCAGTAATTTGGTGAAAGAGTGGTGGTTCTTTTTATACTTTTTTTAATGCATTAACGTTTAATTTTTTTTTCAATTAATTGTTTGTTTTCTCTGGGAATCATTATTTGATATTTGTTCTGATTTTGATGAGCTTTTATCTAAGCAGTTTGAGATCTTTGGTATGGTATTTTTGCTTTTGACCTTTGAAGTGGTATTCTTGTTGTTAGCTGATTATTGGAGTTTCAGGTAATAACTTTGTGGATTTGATTGATTATGCTTCAATAATTAATTAAGTGAAAAGAAATTTAGGTTATTTGCTTCAGAGTATTTCAGCTTGTTGCCTTTCTATTGCTTTTGTTTAAGTGATGGTCGCTCGTGACATTATTATTATTATTATTATTATTATTATTATTATTATTATTATTATTATTATTATTATTATTATTATTATTATTATAATGTGATTGTGTTGTTGTTTTCTATGCTTTATAGTAGGTTAATGGCAATTTATCAGCACACTGGTTTCCACAGTCTTCACCAGTGTGTCTTTGCATGGTAATGTTGATCTAGAGTTTTTAGTTGGATTGATAGCCTGGGTAATCAAGAAAACTGAATAGAGAAACTTGTCCATGTATTAATAGATATTTTTTTCTATTTTCCAAGTCTTTTATAACAATTGATGGTATTATTTGTTTTCATTAACAATTAATTTCTTTTATTTATTTTATTTATTTATTCTTATGTTATAAATTGAGTGTCTGATGAATTTTTTTATAACATTTTCCATTCTTCCCTCTCCCACTTGCTCTGAACTGGAATTTGAAATTTGAGGATAGACATTACAAGTGAGTACCCGGGTAAATTTTCAAATTTGGATAACAAAAGGTGCACCTGAAAATTAAAATTAAAAAGTTCATTGTGTAATATTCATGTGTAAATTTATGAACAAATACTGTGTTGTGATTAATCTTTGAAATTTCCATGAATTGAGTGTAACCAGTATTTATAAAAGGAAGGTTGATGACAATTTTGTAAATATTCTTTAATTATTATTATTATTATTATTATTATTATTATTATTATTATTATTATTATTATTTTTATTATTATTGATGGTATTACTATATGCTTAACTGTGAGCAAGGTATTTTATTATTAATAAAATTAACCTTTGGTGTTTCGATTTTTGGTATTGACATTAATATTTTGCCCATCGCAACATACATTTTTTCATCTATTTTTTCCAAGTGGTTCTATTGCTGTGGGAATTATTTACTGGAATCTATTTAGCTCATTTTTCTAAAAATTTTATTTATGGAATAGTCTATTTCCGTTTTTATTGGTATTCAATTATGATTTTTCATTCTATTTATAAATAAATTAGTCATCTAAATTTTTTCCCTAAAGGATTTTAATAAACTATATTAACTTTCGTGTGTGTGATTATTTTTCCTTCATTTTCTTGGAGACTCATTTTTTATTTAAAACTAAATGTTGGTTGTACGGAAGAATGGGTGTAAGCCAAAGAAAATAAAGGTAAGAATGTTTGATAGTATGTGTCTGCCATTGGTAATGTATAGGTTTGAAAATGGATGCTCAGATGAAGAAAAGATTGGAGGTTTTTGAGATGAGGGGATTGAGGGCGATATGTGGTTTGAGGAAGGTAGATATGATTAAGAATAAAGAAATAGGGGAGATGCATGGAAGAAAGAGGGAGTATGAAGTTGGGATGGTGGGTGGATTGGTAAGAAATGCAAGGTGGGAGGAGGGGAAGGAGAAGGCGAAAGTGGAGATGGATAGATGAGGTGAAGGAGATTTAGAGGAAGAGAGGTCTGAGTGTGGAAGAGAGTAGGAGAATTACGAAGGACAGAGTGAGTTGGAGGGCAATGGTGAAGGGAAATGAAAGGTAGGAGGTGAGGGAAGTAGAGTGCTGCCTACCACAATTCCCTCACAACATATGCCTGCATTAGGGAAAAACTATACTACCAGTCAATGAATGCTAGTTAAGAATATGTATACAAACAATACAAGAAGTTGACTCTGGCGTTATTTGTCAACTAAACTTGTTCTAAAGTAGAACTCAGGAAGGGAATTTGTGAATAGAGAAGATAAAGACTCTACAAGAAAATAATGAATAGAATTACAGAATCAAGAATAACTTTATTAGAATAGACAAGTTCCTTCGTGCATGTACTTTCATTGAGATATTACCTCTAAATACAATTATAAATATTTATTAAAGAATTCTGACTTTCTTGAATAGAATGAATCTACCACAAGTAAAAATTGACAAGAAGAATGTAAAGATTTCTTAATGAAACATTTGAATAGTATTATTGAATAATATTTGAACTGAAAATATATAGGAAACTTAAAGAGAGAGAAACAACTATTGTTCACAAAAAAATTATCTCTCTGCAAAAAATATTAATGATGTTGTCCTTTGTTTTCAACTTTGACTTCTAATTTTATTTATACCTAATAAGTATTTTGAATATCTTAAGTCCTGAGTTTTGTGCAACCGAATCATGCATTTATAAATAGATGTCTTTGCTTATGTGTGTGAGTGTGCATGTGTGAGTGACTCAGCACTATATTAATCATTAGGATTCACTTTGGGGAAGGGATGGAGGAACACTACATAAAACTAAATAAATGGTTGAGTGGTAGGTTATCCATCAATACATAGGACAGTCATTATACACTTATCATATTTAATAATCATATGATATTTTATATAGGACAGTCATTGCAATGATAATTCATGTTTCATCATAAGATTATTTACTTCTTGTAGCACATAACTAATATTTTGATTTTATTTATTTCATTTATTGTATAGCAACAGGGAGAACACCCCTACTTCTTCAAAAGTAATTTTAAAAGTATAGTTATTCACTTTATAGTGTCAACAAGTAACTTTCCTGTTGATTGTAAGCTAGAGGGGGGAAAAAAAATAACTACAAAAATGGTCCATATGTATACATCATTTGTTTTTTGTTTTTTGAAACACATTCTTGGATACTCTTATGAAGAATATTCTCCTTGAAATAATTTATATAAAATCAATTCTATTAAAAAAATTTAGTCAAGTTGGCTATGAAAGTAAGTAGAGCATGTGCCTTTTCAAACATTAACACTCCTGTAACACATCGAAAAATTACTGAATTTCAATGTTATTTGGCATGAATAATGCTTTTCCACTACTACTACAATATTCTTGTGTTTCAACTACTGTATTCAAAAACATAACAGATTCAGTTTTCATTTTAGATTATCTCACTACTTCTCTGTACAAAACACTGAGTGGTTGAGCTCCTTCCATACTGAACAGGTACGATCAATACATTTTGCTTTAATAATGATGCAAAATAATTTATTGGAGAACCTATAAATATTCTGGATCATCGCAAACAATACTTGAAAACTCTTAACATATGCTTCCTCACTGGTCCTTATCATTGTTATTAAGTTTTCTTTGCTTGTACTGAAAATAATCCTAACCACAATCTTATCGCTTTTAATTTTAATGTGTTCCTAACATCAGCTCCACCAAATGCTAAGCATAACTTCAACACTTTAAAAGGAGTATATTGAGGACTTTGAGCTGATTAATTTCTATTTTGTCTATAGAGAGGCTTCAGTGAGAGTAGAAAAGATATAGGCTACAATGATGGGCAAATTTTTTTCCTTTTTGATAAAATATTAATCTCTAAATTTATGGCTAAATTGCACATGTTCTTGTACCATTCAGGTTAGAGATAGTGTATCTGAGATGGCTAAATTCTTTTCCCATCACCTTTGCTAATTTTCATTCAACTCTAAATCATATTATGAATATACTTCAATGAACGTAGCAGGTTTCATCCACTAAACAAAAGTGAATTTTAAAATATGAAAAAATAAAAAAAATAAAAAAAATAAAAAATAAAAAAATAAAAAATATAATATATATATATATATATATATATATATATATATATATATATATATATATATATATATATATATATATATATATATATATATATATATATATATATATATATATATATATATAGGCATGCAAATCCCAATTATTTTACTACACTTTAATTATCACTTACTTTTTGAGCAGTCTTCTCCAACCCATCCCTGTACACATTCACAACGGCCAAGTACACAAGCTCCATGTCCTGAGCAGTCATTTAGACATGTGGAATGAAGTTCTGATGCTTCCTCCAACAAAAGAAACACCTAATAAAAAAAAAAAAAGTTTTAAAAATAATAATGTATGTTTAAACAAATGATAATCATTAAGTGATGAAGAGTTAATGGAATTAACTTTTACATATTGATAATTACTGAATACCAATCATTATATGCAGTTCACATGTACTTAAAGATTACCAAAGAAACTAATATTAATCAACACTGAAATTGTGATTTACACATGAGAGTTAAATAAGCTATCCAAAATTGGCAAATAACACAGGTCTGCAACCAAAAACTGCATAAGATTTTTCAATTGTTTCCTACAGATTTTTGCATGCTAAACACAAAAAAAAAAATACATAAAAAGTATTATCACATAAGGTTTTCTTGCAAAATTTGTTTATTTTATTAAATAGTTGTGTAATCTTTCATTGAACAAAATATCTTTTCAATTATATTTTTGATGATATATATATATATATATATATATATATATATATATATATATATATATATATATATATATATATATATATATATATTATATATATATATATATATATATATGCCGTCTACCGTGGCTCAAACATAGGGTGATTGACTCACGTGTTTGAGGGCGCCGGTTCGATCCCACTTCGGGATCCTAGGTATTTACTACCTAGAAAAGTTCCTCTCCTCGAATAGGGCAATGCCCGTGAGATGTGAACTTTTGAAAAAAAAAAAAAAAAAAAAAAAAAAAAAACATAATAACTAAAGCATTTGCGCAGACTGCCAGTATATTCATGTCCTGATATGTTTTGGTTTGTTATTGGAAAAACTTGGGTTTCTTTTTATTTTATGCATTATTACTAGCTCAGCATTTAAGTGTCAGTAAAATTCTCTGTGTTAAATGATTATACTCTTGCGATATGTCTCGAAGAAGCTGTGTTATTTCTCTGTATAATTTTTGTTTTTCTATATGGCGAATATACTATAAAAGCTCAATGAAGAAACATAAGTGATTTTGTAAAGGAAGTATATTTCACATATTTCAAACTAAAACTTGGGCCCCCATAAGGTGTGAAAAAATGCGATGAACTCTGCAAGTGGTACAAAGGGAAAAAAAACATAGTTTTCACTTTGCCATCCCTATGTGGTGTGAACAACAGAGCCACAGTAACGATGAAAAGGAGTATGTAAAGACAAGAGGGCTTGTGAGCCTGTTAGAGCTCAACTCACCACCTTGTCTATGTAGATATTTGAATAAATTATTTATATTATGTTTTTCTGAAATCTTGTAAAAATAGTAATTCAATATTATGATTCTTTTTCTTTTCAGCAGATATTAATGATTGAAAATAAATATTTTGTACTCCTAAATTTGAAACTCTTTATTGATCTTAACCATACTTACTTATTATGATAAATCTTAATTTGGAAATTTGACAACCATGAAATTGACAAAACACCAAAAAGGTAAGAGATATTGTTATATATTCTAATATACTAATATAATAGTACTAGTAATAATAATAATTATAAATGCATTTACTAAAATTAAATGATCTAATAAAATATATTTTGTTTAGAAAGAACATTAGCATTGAAAATGACAGAGTGGAGGTTCAAGAAAGAAAAAAGGAGAAAAACCATAAGCCCTTAGTGATGATAAACTTTTATTATTACCTGTATAAGGTAAAAACAATTACAATAGTAAATACAATATGAAATATGTTAATTATATAATATAATAATATACTTAAAAGAAAAAATGCGTTAGATAAAATATTATTTATTTTTAGATTTTTTTTTTATTTTTTTTATTACCATTGGCTTTTGTGGTGCTGTTTTGCAACAGAAACATTAAAGGAAAGAAATCATACAAACAGAACCATTGGGCAATATAACAACTCTTGCAGTATCACTGAAGATAAGCCCTATATTATTATTGTAGATTACTTCTTTGATTCTATCCCTTTTACTAACCGCTTCTTTTTCACAATTCTTAGGTTTTACCACTTGCGAGTTTTTTTCCAATGACATTGGTGGTTGTCGTGGCAGTAGATCGTTTTTACCTGCCAGACAGGTCTAGTGTTTAATAGTCAACGACCTATAATAAAAAGAAATAATTTATTTTGTTAATAACCATTTATATACTATTTATATAATAAAACAACAGAAAATTAAAACTCTTTGACTTACCTTACCTTGACTGTTTACTTTATTTCCATAGAGCTTTTGTAGTGTTTTTTAGATTGTTTCCCTTGACTGGTCGTGGTTGAATGAATGAAGCAATTACATGTCACTGGTGAGTACACCTCTGATTTCATCATTGTTCAACTGGTACTGAGTTCAGTTTTGAATATCAGAGAGATTCTGTCTTCACACAAACTATCAAAATGTTGAGTATTCTATATCATATCAATTGTATGTGGTGTTGGAAAAGTAGTTTAGCGATACTCTTGACAGGGTGTCATTGAAAAATATTGTGGCAGTCATCACACCTACACTTACTTTATCCCCTAGAGTCTTCAATAAACACTCACCCCTACATACACAAAAATAAAGTGGCACATGAACAGGGACTTACTAGTGTGCTTGTGAGAGTAAATGTGACCACGATATCGGGTAAAAAGGGCTCCCATCTTTTTAGAATAGAACACTGTAGACAGAGTATATTGTACAATTAACCCTGAATTAGAACTGTAACGGTGTGTGCCGAATCAGACACTTGCTGTACTGTATTTTTTCAGACAGGTAGAAGAAACAGAAGATGCCAGTCCTTATATTCATATTCGAGTAAATGTGCACATATTTATATATGTAAATCTACATGAGGATATAATCTGAACTGTTCATAATATTGTGTTGTAGGTAATCCTTATATTCGTCAGCAATTAAAGAAGTATAGTTTATGATTATGATATTCAGGTAAAGGTAATCCCTATTTTTGATTATAAATATTTTAGAATATAATAAATTTACTATACAATGGCAGAATCGATTCTCGATATGCCCATCAAAGAATACTTAACCTGGATAGCAACCAAGCAGGGTAAGCCAGATTGATCAGTCAGGAAGAGCTCCTAGCGAGACTCCTATGGATTAATATCAGCTGAGGCTGTAAAAAGTATTGTAGGGAATTTGAATATCCTACATGGACAATTTAAATACAAAATTGGAGGAAGCCTGTACAACCACAGTTGCTGTAACAAATACAGATATCCCCCTCCGTACCTCTCAACTTTTAACAAAAAAAAAAAAAAAAAAAGGTTGTTGACCTGATCAACATCACCACAGCACCAGGTCAGTCACCTCCTCAACAGATTATTAGTTCCCCAATAATTGATTTCATGTCACCCATTGATCCTATTCATCCTAGTCAACATATTAGTTCAATTCCCTTAGTGTCCACTGTTACTTTTACAACCTCTGCTAGAAATATATATACCCAAACTTCAACTATCCCAATAACAGTTGCTCCTTCAAGGCCTTATTTACCATTTCAACCCAATTAGACCTCCTGTAATACCTCCCATAATACCCTCCATAGGGACTGACTAGGGCTGGGGTTGGGGTCTCCCAAATTTGGCCAGGGCCGGGGCTGTGGCCAGAGTTGCTTAAAATTAGTAAGGAGGTCAAAAGCACTGAATTTTAGGTTAAGAAAATTAGATATAAATTGAATTGAGGTTTATTTAATTATAAGGAAGTAGTAGAATAGCCAACACTAACAAATTAATGATGATATACATATTCTCTGGGGAAAAAAATCAGAAAATTACAGATTTTGTAAAAGTTTTTAAAAAAAGAAGAAAAATTTTTTAATTTTTTTTCTGATTCACAACAGTGATTCAACAGGTTTACCTAAGTAAGACCCTAATGTAAAATTTTAAAAAATGTAAGATATAAAATTATCAATATAACATGTATTTAAACATATCATTGCTATGTTATTACTGTGTATCAAATTTGTAACATTTACCTACTATTTCAAAATTATTATTTTGTTTATACTTTCAGTCACTATAGCTAAAAGATTAGCTTCAGAAGTATGGGAGTGCTTTACAATATTTCAGAATAAGCTCGAATTAGCTAAATGTAACATCTGCAATCAGGAAATTAGAAGAGAATCTCTGGGTTCCCCAAGTAAAAAATTTTCAACCAAATCTTTAAGGGGGCATCTAAAATCAAAACACAAAGATTAACATTCACTAGCAGAAAAGAAACAATCAAAAGAAACAGAAAAGAAAAAGGAAATTATTAAAAAAAAAAAAACAAGAAAATCTTAATTTTCTTTTATTTTGTTTGAAAATTGTTTTTTATTATTTGTCTGATTGAGTTGAAATTTTCGGGTATATGCATTTTTTCCCCCCAAGTGCAAAGTTGATTTTGAGCATTTTTCTGAGTCTACAATGATTTGAAAGCTATTTGGACCCAAAGTTGAAAAAAAAATTTTTACTACATAATCTTAGACCCAATTTCTTGCATTAGTGGGAACAGATTCTTGATATCATGTCTAGAAAAAATTTATAAGCACTTGAAAAATAATTTGCAAAAACCGTACCTTTGCAGAGAGAAAATTATTTTTAAAAAAACACTACCTACTAATTATTTTATTCTTGGATATTGTTTAGAGGAGGACAGGGCTACCACTTTTACTTAGTGCATTATTAAATATTATTTTTTTTGAAGCTAGATATAGCCTTTCAAACTTTGGGAATTCTTGAAATTTGGTCAAACATGGATCATTTTTGAGCGGCCATATCTCGAAACCAATGAACCGCATCGAATAAAGTAGAGAGGAATTTGTAGCCCCATCCCTTCCTCTATATACCCACCAAAAATAAGAAATGTTTTTTATTTTTTACTTAAAAAAAAATTTTTTTTTTTTTTTTTTTGATAGTTGGTCAGTTTTGTGCTTATAACATTTTTTTTATAACTTCTAAGAACAAAAGTCTTCTAGAAGTTTTTGTAGTCCATAGAGTTCTGAATATACATTCCAAATTTCAGGTCATTCTAAAAGTGATTTGGCCCCACCATTTATTTGAAAAAGGATCAAATTTAAAAAAAAAAAAACTTAACCTTATGGACTCAAAAAAAATGCTAAAATTGGACTTTTTTTCACCCAGGAATAAAGCTATGTACACAAAATTTCAGGAGAATCGGTTGAAAATTTTAAAAAAAAATTGAAATTGGACTGTCCCCTTAAGTATAATTTGCCATTTTAACCCTGGCAGGCAAACCCCGGTTTCCCCTGATTTTTAACTGGGGTCTGGGCTGGGTACCAAGTCAGTCCATAACCCCCCAATAAATGTTAATAGTCGGAATAATATTTTTACATCCTCTCAGTTTGATATTATTCAACAACAGCTTTCTCTTTTGACCCAGGCAGTATCACTTTTGACAGTATTGATTCAGAATTCCCAAAAACCTAAATTTCTAAAACCCAAAAGATACAGTGTGAGCATGGGCACATTCATGTGCTCATACTACATTACTTTATTATTTTTTCCCTGATGTATCACCACGGAGAAGAATAAAAAGAACAAGCAAATGGACCTAGAATTATAAAAAAAGATAAATATTTTCATTTTTTTTTGTAGTTCATTAATTATTAATAACTTTTTTTTTAGGTTAACTTTCTTTATACTTTAGGGTTTTAATACAAACATCATAATACAAAATAACTGTATTCTAGATTAATGAGTAAAATCAATCCAAATAAAATAACTTAAAAGGAGAACTTTACCATAATTGGACTAAGATCGACGTGGGGCTATATCAAATTATAACCGGAAATCAACCTATCAAATGGGAATTACCCATTGTCAACTTCACCAAATTTAGCCAACATACTCTTTCATCCTTTATAAAGTGACGACGGGAGTTTTCTTAGTTGACAAACAGTCATTAAGGAACACACATTTCCCGTAAGTTCATTTCAACCCTACACCCTGATCTGATATGTTTCTTCTTAACAGTTCCTTTTTCTGTCCAATAATGTCCAATAACGTTGTCAACAACGTCTTTATTCCAATCAACTATTAAAAGATTTAATTTTTATGGTTTTTCAATGGTCCTCAATTTTTGTCCTTTGAATTTATCATAAACCGCTGAAGATAGTTCCTTCTAGTGATCCTTTTCGCCCTTGCAAAAGAGTCTGAGATTTTCTGGTCGATAAAACCAGATAGCATATTCAACAACTCAACAACACCGCCATCTCAAGAGGCTGGTATAAACCAACCTTGTCAGAGGATTACCCACAAAATGTGTGTCAATAAAAATTATATTTTTTCTATTGGTTTACAACTACAGCGCTAGGCTAACAACAGTTATGAGAAGGAGCATAATTTGTCACAATTTCTCCAATATTTTGAGAAAAATTGTAATCAGAAGTATCCCCAAAGCCATGACCAAAGGATACGCCTTTTGGAAAAATACTTTGACAGGTAAATTTCTCAATCTCTACAATGTAACAACAAAAAATACCTCTGATTTCCATAGAGTTAAAGATCCCCTCCTTAAATGGTATGTCCAAGAGGAAAAAAGAAGAAATGAAAATAAGCTCCAGGCATACCATGCTGCTAACTGTCATACCGAGGAAGACGTAAATTTGTTTGCCTTAAGGTTAGAATAACTAGCCGAACAAGCTTTTCCAAGGGTCAACAAGAAAGAACATGGATTCCTGAGAACTGCTTTTAATTCTTAGTTTATCCCTAGTTTTTAAAGTAAAATTAGAGAGTACATCATTCAAAATGAAATGTGTACTCAGACGAGAATACCATGGGATAAATTCGTCTTACTGGCAGATTCCTATGACCAGGAATTACAACCCTGGAAAAATGCTGCCTTACAACCTGATATCCCTAATTCCCTTCTTATTAGAACAATAAGTAGGGACATTAAAGTCATTCTGATTGGCTCATTGGCTCCCCAAGCTGCTTGGAGTGAAGTTCTAAAAAGAATCCCTATTAAACCTATTTCAATCCCAGTTGAAACCCCTCCATGGAATCAGAATAACAACAGGAATCAGAATCAAGTTAATTCCGCTAGTTTCCATAAATCCTGTTCATATTGTGGAATCAAAGGTCATACTATAGATGAGTGTTACAAAGGCATTAGGCATATGCAGCTACTGCAAAGTTAAAGGCCACATCAGAAATGACTGTTGGCATAATAATTTTACAGATCCCCTCCTATAAATGTTACACCCAAGTTAAAATGTCCTTATTGTTACCGGAAATAACTTAGGCAGTAATTGTCAATCCAGAACTCAGAGTCCCCATAAAAATAATAATGACACTTCCCACAGTAATAATAGTCCTAGAGACCTTAGCCTTAGTCCTCCCAGAAATAAAAATCAAATTCACCTGCCTCGGCAGACGGCAGGCAACTACAGGAGCTAAACCTAAACCCTACCCTATTATCAATTGCGCTATGTGTGGAGAATCACATGAGGCAGGAAAATGTCCGGGAAACTCCAACTCTCTCCTGCTCTTCCAGTTAAGTACAATGTATTTACCTATGAAGAATGTTGTGTTCAAGGGAAAACATTATTGCAAAATTATCTGCACCTTCATTGAAAGCAGCTACAGATAGAATACAGTATACATTTAAAGATAAACATTTAGAAAAACATTAAATGTACATTTAGGTTCTGTAATTAAATAATTTCTAAATGTTATAATCATCTTTACATAAAGTTCTAAGGAATTTTTGAAATATATATATATATATATATATATATATATATATATATATATATATATATATATATATATATATATATATATATATATATATATATATTATATATATTATATATATATATAATTTTTTTTTTTTTTTTTTTTTTTTTTTTTTTTTTTTTTTTTTTTAATCATTATTTATATAGAATTTATTTAAATATATAAATATAAGCTTACAATAATTCATTACTTAAAAATTAAATCCACATATTAAATGTATATTTACTGAAAACTTTTTTTATTTTCCAGCAAATATTCTTGAATTGCGATATTTAACCTGATAAATACATATTAATGGACTTAGAAACACACAAATTTTATTTTTTAATATAGTAAAATAAAGCTTTGGGTTTATTTTGAAAAAATAAAAATAAAATAAAAAAGTTTACAATGTCAATGACCCCGGCCCAAGGTCCAGAGGGTTTCCTATAGGTGCAAAGTTTTCAAGTACTTAAAAATGGTAAAATAATTAAACTATTGGAAAGCTCATGATATCAGGATTCTACAAATACATACTTTTATGGTGTTTACATTAATAATAGCCGAGACATTGACCCTAAAATGTGGGTGACTGGCCATGGAGGCACTTCTCGAGCGAATTTTCGAGGACCCATATATCGATAATTATAGGTCGTAGAGACCAGCGGTTTGTACCATTGAGATCAGGAGCAAATGTTCTCACTTCTCTCAGTACGCCAAATTTCATCAAAATCTGAGACTAGGTGGTGTATATTGAAATTTTTTGGGTTTATATATATATATATATATATTATATATATATATATATATATATATATATATATATATATATATATATATATATATATATATATATATATATATATATATATATATATATATATGGGGTGCAAAGTCCAACTCCGCGTCCTCGTCGTGCACCCTGGATTAACTAAAGGAGCTCTGGCTAGGGCAGGACAGGCCCAGCAAGCCGCTGCCCGAAAATAAAACTGCTTGCAGAACTCAAGGAGTAGCCTCGGAACCATTTGGACTCTGCGGAAATAGACCCATTAAACGATTTTGGATCAGGAAAAAGGAAAATACACGCGAAAAATTCAGATTTGCCACTCTGAATATCGCAACTTATAGTGGAAAGGAGGAGGAGATACTGCATGTGATGAGGGAGAGGAAGATAGATGTGATGGGTTTGGCGGAGATGAGGGTGAGGGGAGAGGAGGATGGAAGAGAGATGGGAGACGGATACCTGCTGATGTATAGAGGAGTGGAAGACGGAGTTAGGAGACATGGAGTAGGCATCATACTGGGACCTAGGATAGCACCTTTTGTGCAGAGTGTGGAATGTGTAAGCGAGAGGCTAATTTCATGTACTCTCAATATGAAAGGGAGGAGGTATCGCGTTTTCCAAGTGTACGCACCGCAGCAAGGTCATACGGAAGAGGAAAAGATGCGGTTTATGGAGATGTTGGAAGAGAGAGTAGAGGTCGGCAGGAGAGAGGACCAAGTATTTCTGGTGATGGGAGACCTGAATGCCAGAGTTGAAAGTAGAAGAAATGAGATAGAGAGAGTGTTGGGACCTTATGGAGAGGAGATTAGAAATGCAGACGGAGAAAATCTATTGGATTTTTGTATGAGAAAGGATTTAAAAATTATGAATGGTTTTTTTCAACATGGGGACTCCCACATTTACACAAGATATAGGTGGAATGGGAACACGGGAAAGTTCGATCAGAGGTCGGTTATAGACTACATCATTGTATCAGATAGAAGGATGGTGCAAAATGTAAAAGTGTTTCTGGGAGTTTCTATGGACTCGGACCACCGGTTACTGGTGGCTGAAGTAAAGATAGAGGCTGAAAAACTGCAGACAGGAGAAAAGAGAAGTGCAATTAGGGTGGAGTCACTTGAAGAGGAAGGTAAAGAGCGAGAATATCAACGAAAGATAAATGAAGTTTTTGAACAGGTGGAGGACATGGAGGGAATAGAAGAGATACAAAAGGTTGTGATGAAGTCAGAGGAGGAAGTACTGGGTAGAAAGTGGATGGGAGGAACAAGAAGGAGACACACGGGTTGGTGGAACGAGGAAGTAAGAGAGGCGATAAGAAGAAAGACCATCGAAATGAGGAAATGATTGAAGGACAGAACAGTACAGTCAAGGGCAAGGTATGTGGAAGCTAGGAACATAGCGGAGAGAGTTAAGAGAAAAGCCAAGGAAGAAGAGGCCAAGAGAATGGCGGAGGAGGTGACAGAGGATGCAAGAGGAGAGAAGAAAAAGATGTTTAGACTAGCAAAAACGTACAGAGGATCAAAGAAAAGAGCGAGTAACATAAAAATGACAGAGGAGAAATATTATTAAGACCAGAAAGTATAAACAGAAGGTGGAAAGAATACTTTGGAGAATTGTTGGGAGGAGGAAGGAACGATGGGGGGGATGGAGGAGAAGTGGAGGAGGGAGCGGAGATGGGAGGGGATGAGATTACTAAGGAGGAGTTTGATATTGCTTTAAATAAAATTTAAAACGGAAAAGCCCCAGGAGAAGACGGATTACCTTTAGAACTGATAAAGAAGGGAGGAGAAAGAGTGAAGGACGCAGTGTTGAAGTTCTTCAATAGGTGTTGGAGAGAAAGCAAAGTCCCGGAAGGATGGGGAAAGACCATCATTGTCCCGATATATAAAGGAAAAGGCGATGCAGGAGAATGCAAAAACTATAGAGGCATCTCCCTATTAGATCACATGGCAAAAGCGTACGAGAGAATATTAAAAGAGAAGAGTAAGGATGATTCGTGGAGCCAAGGCTTGGAGAAGAACAATATGGGCATAGAAGGTGCAGGAGTACTGTAGATCTTATGTTTGCCCTAAGAATGGTAATAGAGAAAGTAATAGAATATAACAAAAAAGCATACATTGTATTTATAAACCTAAGAAAAGCTTTCTACTCGGTTCCCAGAGATAAACTTTGGATAGTCTTGAGTAGAGATTACGGAGTGAGTGGAAGTGTGGAGAAGGCCTTGAAAAGTATGTATATGAATGACAAGAGGAATGTAAGAACAGGATACGAAAACAGAACATGGTTCGATGTGAGGGCAGGTGTTAAACAGGGAAGTGTGTTGTCACCAATCCTGTTCATAGCCTGTTTGGACACTGTAATAAAGTTGGTAAGAGAGGAGATAGGAGATTTGGATGGAGATGTGATGGCTTATGCGGATGATCTGGCGTGTTGGAGTGAGGATGGGGAAACGTTGAGGAGAGTTGTGATGAGCTTTAAGAACAAATTGGAAGAAGCGGGGATGAGTATGAACGTGGATAAGACAGAGATTATGGTGGTGAAGAGAGGAGAAGGGGAGAGGGGGAGAGGTTGGTGGTGAAGGTGGATGGTTTGGAGATTAAAAACGTGGAAAAGTACAAATATTTAGGAGGACTGTTTGGGAGAGAGGGAGGAAGTGCTTTGGAGATCTCAAGTAGAATAGACCAGTATGGAAGAACGGTTAGAGCACTATACCCTATTATAAGAGATAGGTGGATGGGGGGAGAGGTGAAGAGGACTATTTTTGAAAGCATCCTGATTCCGATATTGCTGTACGGGGCTGAAACGTGGAGCATGACATCAAGGGAGGAGAGCAGGATGCAGACTGCGGAGATGAATGTGCTGAGGGCAATATCGGGAAAGACTAGAAGAGACAGAGTGCGAAATGAGACAATTAGAGAGAGCGTGGGAGTGAAACCCATACTTAACAAGGTGGATGCGACAAGGTTGAGGTGGTGGGGGCATGTGGAGAGGATGTCGGAGGAGAGGGTGGCCAGGAGGAGATGGGAGTGGAGGTCGGAGGGTGTTAGATTGAGGGGCAGACCACGCAAAAGATGGAGGGAATCAGCGGAGAACTCATTAAAATGAAATCGGATGCCTCCCATGCGACAGCTTGTGGAAGAACGGATCTTTGAAGACAGAGGCAGATGGAAGAGGATGCTGCTCCCACTGACAGGCTCGTGAGCCTTCCTCGGAGAGGATGTAAGATGCAAGATATATATATATATATATATATATATATATATATATATATATATATATATATATATATATATATATATATATATATATATATATATATATATATATATATATATATATATATACCACGTTTGAGATATTTCGATGCCGCAAGCTGGTTGGACTTGTGGTCGTACTTCTTTGATTTCCCGTGGAATGATAATTGCTTCCGAGGGAGGGGTCCTTCAGAGTATGCTGATCGCATTACAGAAGTGATTCTCTTTGGCATGGGGGCGTACATTCCATTTTCATTCCCTTCTACTAAACCTAACAAACCTTGGTTTGACTCTTCTTGTTTTCGCTCTATCCACCGCGTGGATGTTGCCTTCAGGAATTACCATTGTCTTCAAACTCCAGAAACTCACGCAACCTTTATTTCATCCCGGAATCATGCAAAATCTATCTTTGTAATACTAAAAACTCTTTTCGCCATAAAAAAATGTAATAATCTTTCTGGTTCTTCTTCTTCACGTTCTTTCTGGCATTTTGCAAAAAATGTCAACTCTAACTTTGCTTCTTCATTTTTCCCTCCTTTAGTATCTTCCAACGGCACAACTGCTGTTTTACCTTCTTCTAATGCTGAACTATTCACTCAAATTTTTGCCTCTAATTCAACCTTAGACAATTCCGAAGCTATTCCTCCTCCTTTAACCGCTTTCAACTCATTTATATCTAAAATTAGAATTACTTCTAAAAACGGCATTTCTGCTCTCTCTGAGCTTAATACTAAGAAAAGGTATCCCGATGGTATTCCTCCTGTGGTTCTAAAACTTGTGCTTCAAAGTTTGCACCCTGCCTTAGTAAACTATTTCGTCTTTGCCTTTTTACTTCAACTTTCCCTTCTTGCTGGAAACATGCACTCATTCAGCCTATTCTGAAGAAGGGGACCCCTCTCAACCCTCCAACTATCGTCCCATTTCTTGGACCTCCATTCTCCTTAAAGTTTTCAAACCTATCCTTAACAGGAAGATTTGGAAACATCTCAATTCTTCTAATCTTATCTCTAAAGATCATATTACTTCTCTTTCTAAACAAGCTTCTAAGAGGTTTGGTGTTCTGAGGCACCATCAGAATTACTTCACGCCACCCCAGTTGCTTGTTATCTATATGGGTGTTGTTCTCCCCTGTATGGAGTATACTTCACACATCTGGGGTGGTTCCAGTCATACAGCTCTCCTTGAGAAGGTAGAGTCCAGAGCTTTTAGTCTCTTCAACTCCCTGCTCTTACTAACTCTCTCTAATCTCTTTTTGCCCGTCATATTGTTGCGTCACTTTCTCTTTACTATCGCTATTACAACGGACACTGATCTTCTGAACTCTCTTGTCGCATACCTCCTCCATTGAGAAAAGCTTGTGTGACACGCATTTTTACCAGACAATTTTCTGTCCAACTCTCAGACCCCAGACTTAACCACTATGCTCGTTCATACATATACTGGATAAAGTCTGGAACACACTCCCTCTATTTGTTTTCCCAGCTTCCTTTGACTTGCATACTTTCAAACGCTGTTTATCCGGATATGTCAGCCTATATCAACCAAAAGGTTTTTTTTCAACTCAGGTAGAATTTGGGAGGTTTCAGCCTTTGAACACTTGTGGATATATATATTAATATATATACTCGTATATATATATATATATATATATATATATATATATATATATATATATATATATATATATATATATATATATATATATATATATATATATATATATATATATATATATATATATAATGAATTTTAAATTTATTTTTAAAATTTCCTCAAATACATATTAAAAAATTGCTTTTAATAATTAGCATCAAAGTATTGGTAAAATAAATTGAATTGAAAGTGAAAAGCTAGGCATTATCCTGTATAAAATATCAACTTTGACACCCCTGATGGAGAAGTGCCATCACCCAAATGACACTTACCATTCACCAGAGGAAATGAGGAACAGAATCAAGTCTGAAATGTCAATATACAATATTCACTTTATTGAAACTCGTACTAGAAACTATGAAGGGACTAGGAAAAAATGTCATGTAAGTGTTACAGATCATAATGATGAACATATGAAGGACTGGGCATTAAGTTAGAGTACAGAGTATAGAGTCTGTAGTTGGGTATGTCACAAAAGTACTACTGAATGGTGGCGGTATGAAATCAAGAACTTTACATAAACATAGTTAATTCAATTAACTTGCTAGTATACAGAAAAAAAGAATGAAAAAAATGCAGTAGTGAGTGAACAGATGAAATAAAAATCTATAGGCTTCACAATCTACTGTGGAACTACAACATTTGTATGATAATTATTCAATACATTTACAAGCCACGTCCTTATACAAGTAAATAAAAAATAATACCATTTACAGTGGAAGTAAAATCAAATATTTAAGTGAAAACAGCCTTAGAGGAAGAGATGATAAGAGAGCTGATGGAAAGAAATAACAGAAAAGGTAATGGAAGAGCAAATATAGAGAAAACATTTTTGGCAGTGTCAGAAAGAGAAGATTATTATTATTATTATTATTATTATTATTATTATTATTATTATTATTATTAGTATTCCTTTTAAATGAATACAAAAAAAAAAAATGATGATGATTTAAGAATTTTGAATAGATCAAATAGGGTGAATATGGAGTATGGGGGCAACCATTTAAATTTAATTTCATTCAATTTTTTGAATGACAAAATCGTTGAAAAAACAAATTACTTTTCATCACTGCTTATATTTTCTCATAACTGACTTCTGTTCTGTGAAAGTTATCATTAATGTCAAAAGTAAATCACTATTTTTGTTATCTTTCTCGATAGTGCATTCATAAAACATCTGGTATATCTCAAAAGACAGATGCTATATAATTCCAACTGATTTTTTTTTTTTTATTGGTCCAAGTATGAGTAGTATGACTAAAAATTTGAATATTTTTCAGAAATCAACAAATAACAATAAAATTTCTTAGGAATGTTACAAACTACTGTCAAAATGTTGACAATGCTGCATGTTTCTTCACAAAAACAATAATATTTTTGAAGCTAAATGTTATCAAGTTTCCTTTTTAAGAAAAAGATGGCTAATTCTGATGATTATCATAGCTCATCATTTAAACCTATAATATGGTCTATTTTAGCTATTTATACATCTTTGGCTGTTCAATCCAAGGGGATTTTTTAGCTCATTCTGCCACCCTTGAATTCATTATCAGATATTTGTGAAAAACAAGCAGAGTTCATACTTGCAAAATACTGTCAGTTTTACACTTAGTTTTTTTTTTTATGGAATGGACTTTTCATTCACATCCTTTATGTTTACTCAACTATTTATCTTATCAATGTAGATAAAATAATTAATGTTTTAGCTGGACATTGATGTAATATTCTTTCATGTCCCGCAGGGATGAAACATATCTTCAAAAAAAAACCTTGAAAAGCATTCTCTCTCCTTTTTTTTTTTTTTTTAAATCCTACAAAAAAAAAAAAAAAAAAAAAAAAAAATAAATGAAGAATTATAAAAGGGCTTTCTTATAAATTATAAGAAGTTCTGTATCATGAAAAAAAATATGAATATCAGATTCTTGAAACTATTCCCAATCATCATTTTTTTTTTATCACATGGATCTTATTTTCACCTTTCTAATCACTAGCAGTTTTTAATACTTGAGGTCAACAGGTGATATGCTTTAAAATATTACTGATATATCTTTCTGTCTTTAAAGCTAATGGGTAGTTTGTATGGTGGTGATTGACATATCCATGGTTTCAAGAGGGTATTGCATCAGTTCCTTTCCAATGTGTTTTCTCATTAATTTCTA
>SEYY01001129.1:14356-62812 GCA_009176605.1 Armadillidium nasatum | reverse complement strand
TAAAATATATAGCAATATGTTAGTACTTCTTCAAAATATCCTGTAAGTAGTTTTATATAAGTATGTTTTTTCTTAAATGTTATGTTTTTTCTTAAAGTTATGTGGAAAAAAACTCTTTTCACGTTTTACACCAACATGGGGGAATAGGTAAACCATTTGGGGTTAAAAATGAACACCCTTTTAACCTCACGAAAATGGGTAAATATATCCTATCTTAAACTATAATAGTTTATTGTTTAATTTTAAATCATTTGTGTGTAAATAAACTCAAGTAATATATAAATGGAATAAAATAAAAGTATTTATATAAGTCGAAAGGGGGAAGTCATGAAAAACAGGTTGACATCTATAATATAAATTTTTTAAAAATATTGAAATATATATATATAGCAATATGTTAGTACTTCTTCAAAATATCCTGTAAGTAGTTTTATATAAATATGTTTTTTCTTAAAGTTATGAGGAAAAAACCTTTTCACGTTTTACACCAACATGGGGGAATAGGTAAACCGTTTGAGGTTAAAAATGAACACCCTTTTAACCCCCCAAAAATGGGTAAATATGTCCTATCTTAAACTATAATAGTTTATTGTTTAATTTTAAATCATGTGTGTAAATAAAATCAAATAATATATATATAAATTTAATAAAATAAAAGTGTTTACCTACATTTTAAATTTTTTTCCATATTACATTTTCTTTTAGCATAAATTTCTTGATGTTATTATATATTATTATTATTATTATTATTATTTATTATTCTAAATGATTTTACATCTTGCGGGAGGGGACTTTGCTTTGAAAAACTTTGGAACAGTCGATATTATTGAAATAGAATATACCTTTCCTGATGGTAGGAATTTCCGGCTCATAAAAAATATATTTCACATTCACAATTTCTACATCTTCTGAAGAATCCTTCCAGCTCCAGTCTGCTGGGTCACTGCCAATATGATTTCTTTTAAGGAACTTCATTTCAACACTAGAAATGCCTTCCTCGGAATCATTCCGGAAGATCTTTTCAACCTTCCCTCAATAGTAGGTACATTTTGGTTCCTCGTAGTACACAGCAAAATATTTATGCAGTTCTATGGTAGATATTTTGGGAAGTGTGGATCTTTCTCCTGGTTGTGACTCTGATTCATCACTAAAGCTTTCTTCACTATAATCACTAACACTATCTGACAATGAAAGATCATCAGATTCGGAAGTCGTTTCCTCAATCTTTTTCTTGTATTCCCTTTTTTTTATAAGCTATTCCACCAGATTTTTTTTTTGCTTTTCCTGTAACACATTTTGTAGATTTTTGTACTTCTCTTTCTTTCATACTTGTTAATATGTCATTTGTGATAACAACTGATTTGGTTTGCACAGCTCTCCTACATTTTGGTTTCTCATTTGACACTTTTCCTCCACCATGCCTTCAATACTCTTCTGTTTTGGTATTGGTCTGAAGTTTATTTCATAATTAGGAAATCTACTTTGTATTTCTTTCAAAAGATCTTGCAGTGGCACATTTTTCAGATATTCTCTTTCAGACAAATTCTTTGATGTTCCTGGTAAATTACTTTCCACTTCTAGAACTGACCTATTTTTCGTCAAACAGGATATTGGTGTGGATGTTACTGGAGAGTGAAATGATGATTCTTCATTTATTTCATTTCCTTCTACGTTTCTCTCTTCACCTGATTGGACTATAATTGGAATTCTTTCATCTGCAACTGCTTCGTTGATCATTTCATTTTCTTCACATACAACTGTCTCGGGTCTTTCATCTATTCTTTCCACTATTACTGTCTCTTTAATGACTTACAAATATCTTGTATAATAGAGGATACTTCAAAGACTATGAGGGGAAAAGAAAAACAGCTTGGGGAGAAGATGAACATGTTTTGGGGAAAGAGGTGAACAAACTATGGGGAGAAACATGAACTGAACATGTTCATCTTTCACCCCATGCTATAGGTAATAGGTGAACATCCCCCATCATACTTTGAGGGAAGGTATAGGACCTTGCCATTCTATTGGCTAATAGCTTACCCCCAACCGTTCATATTTTGCACCAAATTTCAGTTTCTGTACTGATTTTCTTCCCAAAAAAAGTTAAATGTTCAAAAGTACAAGTTGAACTTTTTGAGGTCTCAAAAAGGGTCATGTTACTTCATCATGTGCTATGTCATTGTAGGGGCAAAAACAATTATCTTTTTTACATTTTTCGAATGATAAGGGATTGGACTAGTAACACATATACTTACTTGGCCACAATTTCAATTTATTCATATTAATAAAGGCTGTTTATGTTTTACCTCAAAAATCAAACGTTCATCCCAAATCAAATCCCCCACTTGACTATATATATATATATAATATATATATATATATATATATATATATATATATATATATATATATATATATATATATATATATATATATATAATATATATATATATAGTGACCTAATTATCTTTGTTGTGATCAATGTATGGTCCAGGAGGCCACTACACTTTGTTGTAGCGCGAAGGGGGTAGATCAGGAGGCTGGGTGTTTTTCAAAGACCCTTGTGGAATGCCGACTGGTAGTCGTGTGGTAGCCACCACTTCTTTTCAGGCCTGTGTAACGTCTGTAGCCTCAGATGAAAGGCTACTTCAAAGGAGGAACCACAGTCGAGGGCAAATGAGCTGCCAAACTGGGTCTCCTTTCGGGAGCAGAGGAGTTGGAACTTCTTCTTCTGTAGCCTCAGATGCAAGGCTACTTCAAAGGAGGAACCACAGTCGAGGGCAAATGAGCTGCCAAACTGGGTTTCCTTTTTAGTAGCAGAGGCGTTGGAACTTCTTCTTGTAAGAGCAGCTTCTTTTGGACTTCTGCTTGTGACTGCTTCTTTTGGGCTTCTGCTTGGGACGTCTTCTTCTTGGGGCAGTTCGGCTGTAGTGGCAGTTTCTTCTTCAGCTCCTTGGATAAAGTGAAAGGTTACTACTTTTTCTATACCTTCTGAAAATTATCTCAATAATGAAAAGGTGTAAGGGAAAGTAGATGGTTTTCCACTTTATTTATTATTCATAACAAAAATGTTGTACAAAATTACTATTATTAAAGTTCTATAAAATCATAATGAAATTACATATAAAATTTTATCTATTTAAGAGCAGGAAACAATGTTTTACAATAATTTTAAATATTACATATTAAAATATATTAAAATTTAAATTTTTAACAGACAATTTTTTATTGAAATTTTAATACAATATAATATAAAATAAACACATTTTACATTTTATAATAGCTTCTCATAATGGTTTTACCTTAATACAAATTTAGCGGTAAAATAGTTTTAGCGGGAAAATGAGGTGCTAAAAGTGAATTAAGAATTTGTTATGGTAATAATTAAAAATTTACATTATATTTTAAATGTTTTATTTTTTACAATAATAGTTTATATTTTTATACATTAATTATAATTACTTTTGTAACAAAAAGAAATTTTATTTTTAATTATCGCTTGGTTTTACGTGTCTTTTCTTATTTAAAACAATATTCCCATTTTCGCAAGTTAATGCTTTAAAATAATTTCGATTAAAGAAAACGTTATTTTATATTTTTGGGTAACTATTTAAAATGACATATATATATATATATATATATATATATATATATATATATATATATATATATATATATATATATATATATATATATATATATATATATATATATATATATATATATATATATATATAATAAGGATACATTAAGAATGGTTTTTTGCCATATAGTTGTTGTTAAAACATTAGGTTATTAGTAAAAATTATACATGTTGTGCTTGAATAATAAGGAAATTTATTCATAATGATATTAAAGGATATTGCAAATTTTTAATTTAGCTTATTTTTATATATATATATATATATATATATATATATATATATATAGTACAAAAATTATTCAAAAATTAGTCGAAAAGTAGTCAACAGGTTAATGGGCCGACACGTCATTAACAAAATTTTCTCACTTGTCCAAAACGTTGACAACTTTTTTTTGATAAGGTCAAAGGAAACATCAAAAGTATTGAGGCTAGGGGAAGGTTGGAGTTGAGTGTTTTTGAAGATGATATTATAGTTGTGTGGAAAATATCACCTAGTAGATAGGTGAAAGAATTGAGTTTTTGAGGCATTGAAAATAACCATGTTTTCTCTGGCTCAATTGGAAATTACGAGAAAGATGAGAGGTCAGCTGCTCCAAGGCAACCCTCCTAGCATGAGCTAACTGCGGTTGTGTAGGGCGCCTTTCATGATGAAAGGAATAGTAAAGGGTGGAATCGTCAGAATAAGAGTGGATTGGTAAAGAAGTTATGGAACGAAGATCATTGTTGAAAAATAGAAAAAAGTGTTGGGGATAGAACAGAACCCTGAGGAACACCACTATTAATAGATTTAAAGGAAGAACGATGGTCGTCTATTGCTGCTGCAATAGAAAGATTGGAAAGGAGATCACAGAGAAGGTTACAGAGTGAAGGATAGATACCAAAAGTGGGAAACTTGGAAATCAAAGCATTGTGGTAGACTCTATCAAAAGTATTTCATATGTTCAGCCCTACAGATAAAGATTTAACGAAATTCCGAATTGCAGAAGACAATTATCAAAGTGAAGAAAAAGATGATCATCATTAGAGCATTCCTTTCCAGACATACTGATGATCAGGAACGATATATATATATATATATATATATATATATATATATATATATATATATATATATATATATATATATATATATATATATATATATATATATATATATATATATATATATATATATATATATATATATATATATATTCCTCCTGTGGTTCTCAAAACTTGTGCTTCCGAGCTTGCACCCTGCCTCGGTAAACTATTTCGTCTTTGCCTCTCTACTTCAACCTTCCTTTCTTGCTGGAAACGTGCGCTCATTCAGCCTGTGCCGAAGAAGGGGGACCCCTCTCAACCCTCCAACTAACCGTCCCATTTCTTTGACCTCCGTTCTCTCTAAAGTTTTCGAATCTATCCTTAACAGGAATATTTGGAAACATCTCAATTCTTCTAATCTTATCTCTGATCGCCAGTATGGCTTTCGTAAGAAACGCTGTACTGGTGATCTCCTTTCCCTTCTCTCTGACTCTTGGTCCTCCGCTCTTCGGCATTTCGGTGAATCTTTTGCTGTCGCGCTGGACATATCGAAAGCCTTCGATAGAGTCTGGCACGAAGCTTTGATTTCTAAACTTCCCTCTTTCGGCATCTATCCTTCTCTCTGTGATCTTCTCTCTAATTTCCTTTCCGGTCGTTCTATAGCTGCTGTTGTAGACGGCCACCGTTCTTCCTTTAAATCTATTAAAAGTGGTTTTCCTCAGGGTTCTGTCCTATCCCCAACACTTTTTCTACTTTTCATTAATGATCATCTCTCTATTACCTCATCTCCTATCCACTCCTGTGCTGATGACTTCACCCTTCATTATTCCTTCCAGTTTGAAAAACGTCCCACCCAACAGCAGCTGATAGACTCGAGAAGGGTAGCCTTGGAGCAACTAACCTCTGATCTTTCACTTATTTCAAATTGGGGTAGAGAAAAATGGTTGTTTTCAATGCCTCAAAAACTCAATTTCTTCATCTCTCCACTCGACACAATCTTCCACACAACTATGATATCATCTTCGAAAACACACAACTCAAGCCTTCATCTGTTCTTAATATTCTTGGTGTTTCTTTTTCTCGTGATCATTCTTGGAAAGATCACATTACTTCTCTTTCTAAACAAGCTTCTAAGAGGTTGGGTGTTCTGAGGCGCCTTCAGAATTACTTCACGCCACCCCAGTTGCTTGCTCTGTATAGGGGTGTTGTTCGCCCCTGTATGGAGTACGCTTCGCACATCTGGGGTGGTTCCACACACACGGCTCTCCTAGAGAAGATGGAGTCTAGGGCATTTCGTCTCATCAACTCTCCAGCTCTTACTAACTCTCTTCAATCTCTTTCTGCCCGTCGAATTGTTGCGTCACTCTCTCTTTACTATCGCTATTACAACAGACACTGCTCTTCTGAACTCTCTCATCGCATACCTCCTCCATTGAAAAGAGCTTGTGCGACACGCCTTTCTACACAGTCTCATCCTTTCTCTGTCCAACTCTCCGACCCCAGACTTAACCGCTATGCTCAATCTTACATATACTCTACTGGTAAAGTCTGGAACTCACTCCCTTCATCTGTTTTCCCAACTTCCTTTGACTTGCATACTTTCAAACGCCGTGTATCTGGACACGTCGGCCTCCATCGACTATGATTATAGATCCTTCCCAACTCCGGTGGAATTTGGTAGGCCTCTGGCCTTTGCCCACCCGAGATATATATATATATATATATATATATATATATATATATATATATATATATATATATATATATATATATATATATATATATATATATATATATATATATATATATATATATAAAGGGTGGTTAAATTTTAAGGGCCGATGTTGATTTTGAATAAAACACAAATTACTTAGGAATTTATTGTCATTTCTTTTTATTATGATATTATGGTATGGTTCAATTATGTATGGAACAAAATATCGGCCAAATGGCCGCCGCGACCTCGGCGGCACACCTCCATCCGATGGTCCAAATTTTCGATGACGCTGAGGCATAATTGGGGTTCTATGCCGTTAATGTGCCGAATTATCTCATCCTTTAGCTCTTGAATTGTTGCTGGCTTATCGACGTACACCTTTTCTTTCAAATAACCCCAAAGAAAGAAGTCCAACGGTGTCAAATCACATGATCTTGGCGGCCAATTGACATCGCCACCACGTGAGATAACACGGCCATTGAATTTGTCGCGCAAAATAGCCATTGTTTCGTTAGCTGTGTGGCAAGTGGCACCGTCCTGTTGAAACCACATATCGTCCACATCCATACCTTCCAATTCGTGCCATAAAAAGTTCGTTATCATCTCACGATAGCGAACACCATTCACAGTAACTGCCTGACCGGCCTCATTTTGGAAAAAATACGGCCCGATGATGCCGCCAGCCCATAAACCACACCAAACAGTCACTCTTTGTGGGTGCATTGGTTTTTCGACAATCACTCTTGGATTAGCATTCGCCCAAATGCGGCAATTCTGCTTATTGACGAATCCACTGAGGTGAAAATGTGCCTCATCACTGAAGATGATTTTCCTCGAAAATTGATCATCCACTGTTGCCATTTCTTGCCACCATTCTGACCATTGACGACGTTTTGTATGGTCAAGAGGCTTTAGTTCTTGAGTCAATTGCACCTTGTAAGCGTTTAAATGCAAGTCTTTATGCATAATGTTCATCAACGACGAGCGTGAGAGGTGCAATTGTTGGGCACGACGACGAGTTGAAGTGGATGGCTCCTCAGCCACACTATCGCGAACAGCAGCAATATTTTCTGCAGTACGAGCTGTACGAGCATGCACTGGTCTTTTCAAATCTCCTACAGACCCGGTTTGCTCAAATTTTTTCACGATTTTTCCGATTGTACGCACATTTGGACGATTAAATTGACCAAAAAAATCACGAAGTGCACGATATGCATTTTGATTTGAACGCCCATTTTCATAATAAGCCTGAATAACTTTAACACGTTGCTCCATTGTGTATCTTTCCATGGTTCAAATTGAGTAAGTCTGAAATTGAAAAAAGTCAAATGAAATGCAGTAAAAAACTTGACGTTTAGGTGTGGTTCACATTCAACATCGGCCCATACAATTTAAACCACCCTATATATATATATATATATATATATATATATATATATATATATATATATATATATATATATATATATATATATATATATATATATATATATATATATATATATATATATATATATGCACTGCTTAAACTCTTTCCTCCTCTGGGTTCAACCAATCACTTTCTAATTTCTGTATCTTGTTTTTTCTCTTCAAGTCTTAAGCAAAAATGGTCCCAACCTTTAAAGGCAAGATTGGCAGAGGTGGGCCGACATTGAAAAATCCCACCCAGGTTTTTTTAAAAAAAAGTCAACTTTAAAAAAAAAATGCTAATTTCACCACTTTAGGTTTTTTCACAATAATTGAATATAAATGAAATATGAATAAAATAATATTTTATTTTATTTAAATATTTGTAAATTCATATTTTATATTATATATATATATATATATATATAATATATATATATATATATATATATATTATATATATAATATATATATAATATATATATATATATATATATATTAGTAATAATGGTAGCCAATTTTCATTACTTATGCTATAAGGTACCTGTGCTTTAAGTTTAATTATCGATTAATTTTCCCATGTTTTGCAGTAGTTTCAATTCCAAGTCGATATATATATATATATATATATATATATATATATATATATATATATATATATATATATATATATATATATATATATATATATATATATATATATATATATAATGGATTGGATGTCATATTTTCTCATTTGCAGATGCGGATAGAGATTTTTGAAAGTGCAGTTGCGGATGCGGAAATGAATTTTCGTAAGTGATGATACAGTTGTTAATTTTGATGAAGATGCTCCGTAGATGCGGATGCCATCACTATATATATATATATATATATATATATATATATATATATATATATATATATATATATATATATATATATATATATATATATATATATATATATATATATATATATATATATATATATATATATATATATATATATATATATAAAATTCATTAAAATATGGCTTCTAAAAAAAACTTGATATTATAAGAGATAGAGAAAATCTTGAATATACTAGAAAATGATGAGTAAACCGAAATTGTAGGTACTGAGATTGATGCGGCTGATCTTCTTGAAATTGTTCTTAATCCACCTCAGGATGGTGGGGACTCTGATAGAGACAAAGCCAACAGTGATGCAGAGGAATTCACCACAAATGTTAGAGACATTGGGAAGAGAGTTTTATCTCAAATAGCAGAGCTAAGAGCAATAAGAAAAGAACTTACGAGTACAATAGATATTCAAGTAGACGAGGAAATAACAGAACCATCAACTAGTCAGTCAAAAAAGCAATACATAATTTCAAGTAAAAGTAAAATATTTATTTTACGGAAATAGTCTTCAAAATCTTTTAAAAAATCTTCCAAGATAAATGACTGCAATGCAGCAAAGACTAAGCCTGCAATTCTAAAGAACATAGAGAAATCCAAAGGAAAACTGATCGACCTTTTCAAGCTGTGTTTTACAAAGGAATTTATGGATCATATTTGAAGAGAATCTAAAATATGCTTCTCAAAAAGGAGACCAACAATTTACACTTTCTGTCGATGAATTGTATATTTATTTCGGAATTCTTTTGCTGTCCGGTTACAACAAACTTCCCTTTAGAAGAATGTACTGGGAAAGATGTCCTGATTCAAACAACAATTTGGTTAATAATTTTATAAGTAGAAATAAATTTGAAAAAATTCACCAATTTCTGCATTTCAATGATAATATGACCATTGATCCCAACAATAAATTCTTACAAATAATTAATTAAAATTCCAAGTGAGAACTTATAAAGGGAGCCTAGTAAAGCACTTTATGGATTCTCACGGCTAAATTATTACATGAATATAATTATTACCGTATGGAGGCTCAAGGTTATTCCTCTATTTTTTAAAAGTATTTTTTTTTGTTAATCATAACTGTTATTATACCTTTTTAGTTTTTTTTCTATAAGGCAGAGAAGATTTTGGTTCTTGATTGTCATTTTGATATAAAATTCCTGAGCATATTGAGAATCTGAGACCTCTTAAACTGTGCAGATAACAAGCAAAACAACAAAGAGGAGATTAATAAAAGTGATATCAATCTTCATATCTTACCCAAGGTAGGCCACAATGTGAGCCTGAGAGTTTATGAGCTTCTATACGATAATAGGTTAGATAATCAAAAGGAAACCAACATTATCCTAACTCAAATAATAATTTTATTTAAATATATAGGAAAATTTCTATTAAATAAAAGTTGATTTAAAATATAAACTTATTTTTTTTATTGTATGTCAGTTTCCACATTTGATTTATTACCCTCTTGCTTGAACAATTTAATTCTACAAAGTATCAAATATTTGATTTCATTGAAGGAAACACTGGGGTTCTAGAACTACTGCTCTGGTCTCTTACAAATGAATCTAGATTAGAAAATAAAACTATAAATCACATCTATGTTATTTAAAATAAAACTAATGAAATTGGAAATTTCATTACAATATGATCCCTACTCTTGTGGAAAAATATAAGATAGAATTCATCCGTAATAAGTCATTTAAGCAATGCTATTAGAACGTGTTTAATATGGACAGCCCTCCAAATAATTAATTGATTGAGTGAGTCGGTTAACATAGCAACACTTCACCCTAACAATGCTCCTTCAAAAAAGCAGTTAATAGACGCAAGGAGGATAGCCTTGGAGCAACTGACCTCTGATTTATCTCATATTTCAAATTGGGACAAAGAAAATGTATTAACATTACATCTCTTTCAAAACAAGCTTCTAAGAGGTTAGGTGTTCTGAGGCTCCTTCAGAATTTTTTCACTCTACCCCAGTCTTGCTCTTTATTTGCCCATGTATGGAGTACATATCACACCTCTGGGCTGGTTCCACTCACATAGCTCTCCATGAAAGAGTGGAATCTAGGGCTTTTCATCTTACTAATTTTTCCACTCTCACTAATTCCTTTCAGTCTCTTTCTGCCTATCGAACTATCCTCTCTATATTATTGAAACGCTATTACTATCTTCTGAACTTTCTTACTATATCTCTCCTCCATTGAGAAGGGCTTGTGCAACACACCTTTCTAAACAGCATCAACCTTTCTTTGTCCAACTCTCTAACTCCAGACTTAAATACTATGTTCAATCTTACATATACCCTACTGTTAAATTCTGGAACACATTCCCTTAATCTACTTCCCATATTTTATATGATTTACACACCTTCCAACTCCATGTATCTGAACATTGTCAGATTTTAACTTGACCAGATTCCTCGTTTTTTCATTAACTCTGTAAAAAAAAATTTAGTAGCCCTTTGGCTTTTATCCTCCAGAGGTGAGATATATATATATATATATATATATATATATATATATATATATATATATATATATATATATATATATATATATATATATATATATATATATATATATATATATATATATTACCGTGGCTCAAACGGTAAAGTGATTGACTCACGTGCTTGAGGGCGCCGGTTCGATCCCACTTCGGGATCCTAGGTATATACTACCTAGAAAAGTTCCTCTCCTCGAATAGGGCAATGCCCGTGAGATGTGAACTTTAAAATAAAATTAAAAAAAAATAAAAAATATATTGTTATTATTATTATAGGGATGGAGGCGAGTATCGGTATCAGTATCGGCATCACCTAGTATCTGTAATTTTCTGGTACTGGGTATTCAGTATCAGGATATAAAATTTTTGAAGGCATTGGTATTGGTAAAAAAAAAATTAAAAAAAATATAAAAAAAAAAAAAAAAAAATAAATGGATACTTAAATCTTGCAGGAAAGAAAACTGATAATTTCTGAAAATATCCTCCATGACTAAAGTTTATGGCACATTTTAAAATTTTTTATTATTATTATTTGGGGTGCACCGATAAGCCAAGTAACCGATTAGCGATTAATAGGCATTTGAAATCGGCCGATTACCGATTAATCGGCCTTTCATCAATGACATCTAATAAGTAATGAGTTATTATTAATTAATTAATAATAAATTATTACTTATTATTAATTTAAATTAATACTGAGAAAAAGCAGTTAACATTATTATTTATTACTAATAACTATGCATGTTTTCATTATTAATGTAAATCATTTTTATTACCTACTTTTCAGATATATTAAAAAATAAAAATTTTAAAATTTTTAACTCTAGATTCTAGAATCTCGATTATAGAGATATAAATAATTAAATATTAATTACACTTTATAACGAAAGCAGTATGTCAACCAGTTATTGTTGGAAGTATTTTGATGTTCATCCTAAGGATAACAGTAAATATATTTGTAAATTATGTAAAGCCACCATATCAAAAGGTGGCAAATCTGCAAAAAGTTATACAATGACAAATATGTTGAACCACATTAAGAAAATTCATTCAGATGAAGCAAAAGCTGAAAAGGCAATATGATTGATCACAGCCAAGTACTTCAGAAGCAAGTTGCAGCAACTATGAGCCTTCAAAAAAAGTTCAACGAACTATACAATCAGTTTTAGAAAAGAGTAAAATTTGGAATATTAACGATCACAAGTCCCAAGAGATACATTATTTGATAGGAGAAATGATAGCTGTTGATATTCAACCATATTCTTTAACATCTGACATTGGATTCCAAAGGTTATTGCAAAACTCTGTCCTAATTACAGAATTCCATCAAGAAAATATTTCACAGAGAAAATAATCCTAGATATATTTATGAAAGTAAAAAAGCAAAAATTCAGACATCGCTCGATGAAATTAGCAGTCTTTCTTTGACCACAGACATTTGGACAGCTTCAACAAATAATGCTCCATTTCTGAGTGTGACAGGCCATTGGCTTTCAGATGAGTTTGAACAATGTAGAGCTGTGCTTAGAGTTGTTCCTTTCCCTGGTTCACATACAGTTGAAATAATAAGTGAACAACTACACATTGTTCTGATTGAGTATAAGATCTCCAACAAAATTTTTCTTGTACTACGAGATTCCGCCGCAAATATGGTTGGTGGTATGAGGGAGTGTGGTGTACAGTCACTATCATGTTTCATACACACATTGCAACTTTCAGTAAATGAATCAATATTTTCGCAAAAGGCTGTGAGCAATATAATTGCAATTAACAGAAAAATAGTCTCACACTTTAATCATTCTCCATTAGCGATCAGCAAATTAACCGAAATCCAGAAGCAGCTTATATTAGACAAACATAAATTGATTCAAGATGTGTTTACTCGTTGGAATTCAACATATTATATGCTGAAAAGAAATTTTTAACAGCGAAAAGCTCTTATAATGTATGCTGCTGACAATAACATTCCAACTTTATCAAGTTACCAATGGACAATTGTTAAAAAAGTTGTCCAGTTATTAAGTCCATTTGAAGACATCAGCAAAGAATCAAGTAACAGAACATCAACTATATCAATGATAATCCCTACAATATTAGCTCTCAGATTATTTCTATTAAAAGCTACCAAACCTACTGGTGAATTTAGTGGAATTATTTCAACTTTTTAAGAATTCAGTGCATCAACTAAAAAAGATTTGCATCATACATAAATGAAAATTTCTGTGCTTGGCTACTTTTCTCGATCCCAGATTTAAATTGAAATTTCAAAAGGATGACATTAAAGAAGACACTATTAAGAAATGGGTTATAGATATTATAGAACATCAAGCTGAGATAAATTCTATTGATAGTCAAACAGGAGACAACTCTTCTAATGATGTTCAAGATAATGAAACTTATGAAAGTGTACCTAAAACTGTTTCCCTTTCAAAACTGTTAGATGATTCTGAGTCAAATAAGCCTATGAAAATTAATTCAGACTTAGACATTGCAAGTACAACAGATGTGCAACCCAAATTCAAGAGGAGTAAATTTGTTACTCGTAGATGAGCAAAGGAACTGGATCAATATTTAACTCTACCAACACTTCAAAGAAGCGAAGACCCATTTCTTTGGTGGAAAAATACACAAGAGACTTTACCAATATTGGGCAATTTGGCTTCAAAATATTTAAGCGCACCACCGTTATCTGTAGAGAGTGAAAGACTCTTTAGTACAGGTGGTAATATCTATGAACCTCCAAGGAATAGGCTGTGTCCTGAAAAAGGGGAAACTCTTATGTTTCTGCATTTTAACTTAAGAGTATTGAACTTTAAATACTGATGAGTTTGAGAGCTGAGACAGAAGACAACATGAATTGAAGAGGCAACAGTATAAACAGAAAACAAGGAAAACTGCCAAAATTTAGTAGTATTTTTATGCAATTTGTATGTATTTGTAGTATTAGTATTAACAATCAGTCAATTATAATATGTTAATGTTTCGTATTTTATGAATGATTTCTTAAGTAAGTAAGTAAGTAAGCAAGTAAAAAAAAAAAAAAAAAAAAAAAAAAGCCATAATAGCAGCCAGGCACAAAATGACTAATAATTTTGAAAATTATATTGGTATTGTTATTTGTTACTGTGTCGAAGCTATCTGATGACTAACTTGGTAGTTATGAAATGGTCTTGTAAAAGTTGGTTTCTTCTGGTAAAGGATTTAAGCAATCGGCCGATCAATCGTGTGAATAGCCGATTACCGATTAATCGGTAATATGGCCGATTAGTACGATTATCTGTCGATTAATCGGTGCATCCTTAATTATTATTATTATTATTATAATATATTGTGATGTAACAATGCCCAATTTTGTATGAAACGAATGAGAAGAATACCAATGTATATATGAATTTGAAGAGGTGGGCTTTATAAAAACAGAAAAAACGGGGCGGTAATTAACATTATTTACGTCAATAAGGGTGTCTAAAAAAGAAATTTTATTGTTTTTAATTTTCTCAAGCGTAATTTTAATTGATGGAATTTTAATGTTTAATTTTTTCAAGAGCAAATTGGGATCCAAGGTAACAGGTAAAATGGCAAAAATGTCGTCAACATATCTCCACCATCCAATATTAGAAGAGAAACATTTGACAACACAAATTTCAACTCAAAAAGTTCCATGAACAAGTTGCTTAGAATCGGGGAGAGAGGAGAACCCATACTTAAACCAAACTTTTGTCTATAAAAATTGCTCCTGAATTGAAAAACCGAGTACTCCATACATAATTTTATAAGTTTCTTGATATTTTCAAAAGAAACAAAATATTTCAGAACTCAAACCCTCTATATATTCTTCTAACCAACACAGGGTATACCTATGGGAACATTAGTAAACATAGAAACCCCGTCATAACTGACCACAATTTTATTGTTCAAATCTCTTCCCTATATTTTTTCAAGAAAATCATCACTTTTTTTAAGAGTGAATTTGAAATAGTACCTACTAAAACTTTTAGTTCATTTCCCAACCAGGAAGATAAATTATAAGTTATGCTATTGATATTTGAAATAATGTCTAATTGGTACGTCTAGTTTATGAATCTTATATAAACCATAAAACTGCGACAATCTCTTAATTAGGTCCATTTTTTCAATTAAGATATTTTTTAATGAAACATTAAATAGGTGTTGGGAATTCTTACATATCGAAACATCAGACAACAGACTATTAGACTTATTTATATAATCCGCTTTATCAAGTATTACAATTTTGTTACTCTTATCCGACTTACAGACGACAATGTTATCATTATTTTTTTGCTCTTGGAAAAATTAAACATTAAAATTCCATCAATTAAAATTACGCTTGAGAAGATGAAAAACAATAAAATTTCTTTTTTAGACATCCTTATTGATGTAAATAATGTTAATTGCGGCCCCGTTTTTCTGTTTTTATAAAGCCCACTTCTTCAAATTCATATATATATTGGTATTCTTCTCATTCGTTTCATACAGAAATATGCAATGTTACATCACAATATATCATAGCATTAAAAATCTGTTCCCTTTCCTCTCTTAGGGATGAGCTAAATTTCATAAGAGAAACTTTCAGATCCCTTTTCTACCCGGATAGCGTTATAAATAAAGCTTTTTATAAAGCTAATAAGAAAATATATGGTGTAGGGACTAGTGTTAAGAAAAAGAAAACTTCTAATGAAATAATTATCATTCCATTCCATGTTGACCCCATAATTAAAAGACTTTTCTCAAACACGGTAACGTTTGTACAATCTGTCCCTAATACTCTTAAAAGAAAATTAATATCTAAATCACGTTTGTCGGATAGAAATGAGAATACAGGTGTCTTTAGAATAGGTTGCAGGAATTGTCATGGTGGGTATTTTGAAGAAACTAATGAGTTTAAAAGACATAATTATCAACATGACTATAGTCTGAGGTATGTTGATCGTAACTCTGCATTATATCAGCATAGAGAAGAAAAAAATCACATTATTGACACAAGTTTGGCAAAGTTGCTATTTTCTTACCAAAATAATGATAATAGAAAGTTTTTAGAATCTTTCATCATTAAAATTACTAATAATTTTAATCGGTCCCCTGGTGAAGTGAAAATTTGATATTTTGAATAATTTAATAAAAGATGAGAAGTTTTACAAAAATATTTTGATAAAAACATTTTCATGCTAATTTTTATACAAAATTCCAAACCAACAAAATTTTTTTGAATCTTCGTCTTGGAGTAGATGTTTCAGTTCTCTTTCTGCTTACATAGAAGAAAGATCTCCGGGTGTTGAGATAGAAAGTTCGGTTTTTAACATACTAAGTTTTAGTTGTTACTCTTTTTATCTTTTTATAATTTTATCGTTTTAAAGTAATTTTTGGCTCTTAGGTTATAGTTAGGATATATATATATATATATATATATATATATATATATATATATATATATATATATATATATATATATATATATATATATATATATATATATATATATATATATATATATATATATATATATTACCTAATAAAAGATGGTTGTTTGACTATAAACTGAAGATTCCAATAACCTTTAGAATCAATATTCTTAGAGTAAAGCTTATTATATACTTCAAGAAGTGTTAAATGAAGACCTTCTCCAGCTTCCTTTTGAGGTGAAAAATTTTGATTGTTGGTTGGCACTGGTATTGTGTAAGCTGAAATAATTGAGAAAACCAAGTAATTAATCGTCTAATGAAAATTTAAATAAAGGTATTAACTATTTAATCACCAAAGTAAAAATGTATCTTATGCAAAACCAAAAGTTGGTAAAATATCTGTAACTTTGGTCAATTGGCTTTTATGACTGATAAAGTTTAATTTTAACTATAAGTAATATTTAATATTTTACTTATAATATTTTATTACTTCATTTTCCTTCATTTTTATTTTTAATCTGAAATGCTTTTATTGTCTTTATTATTTATTAGCAGTCCTACTTTTTCTGATAATTGTTGCGAAAAGGTATTTTTAGTCACACTCTTACATTTTTTTTAATAAACTTACTGTGAACTGATTGATCATTTTATATCAAATTATATTAGTAATTTCACTGGAAAAATGCTTGATCACTCAGTACATTTTCCCTCTCTTGCCATTATTAATTAATTAATTATTTAATACATATATTGCATACCTAACAAAAATATTTTATGCAGTGTGGTTAAAGAACACCCATTACCTTTCTGAAAACACTGTCACATTTTACAACTACTAGAATCAAATAAAACACCTAACAATCGCATCTCCTAGACCCATATCCCCACTCCCTAAATTATCCTATGTGTTTTGAAAAATGAATCATCCATAACATTCCCTTGTTAGATTCACAAACAGCCTCAGACAAACACAATCTACAACCACACTACTTACTGAACTGATCTTCTACAGATTAATCAGTACTTAATCAGTCCCCATAATCTCTTCATTGATAAAGTTCTAAATACAAATCTTACAATTAAAAAAAATTTTTTTTTAAATCTCTAGATCTCCAGTTGCACAGTCTTACAGGGTCAATATTCTTCCTGATCAATTAAATTACACAAAGAGGTTCCCTGGGTAACATTTTTCTAACCTAGACTTTCCAACCTCTTCATGCACAATCTAACATTCTATATTACATTCATAAAAATCAAAAGTTATGCCAATGAACCAACTGTCTCATCCCTAAATACACAACCAGGAAAATGAGAATCTAGTACACACCCAATAATATATCTTTTGAACAACTGATTAAAACACAACAAACAACCCAATATCTTAGGTTTAACTTTCAATACCTATGACACAATATTCCCTTCACACATTAACAAGAACACCTCAAGAGTTACACAAACTCAAAACAATAAAAATACTGACAAACAACAGAATAACCTTGCAATAATCAAACAATATTAGGGATGTGCGGGATATGAAATTTGATGGAAAAATGAATACCAGATATCCAGCAATTTTCAAAAAGGATATACCAAATTTCTGACAAAAATTACAAGATTTTCCTTTACATGCACATTAATTACCAATTTATATATATATATATATATATATATATATATATATATATATATATATATATATATATATATATATATATATATATATATATATATATATATATATATATATATATATATATATATATATATATTACTGATGGGACAATGAATTGGAATTGGCATCAAGAATCAGAAAAATCAGCAATTTTCATGGAATTGGAATCAGCACTGGAATTTTTCTTGAACTTTTTCTGATTCTCCCATTTCTGTTTATTTTAAAATTTAAAACATTTTACAAAGTGAATGCCAAATACGAACTATATATATATATATATATATATATATATATATATATATATATATATATATATATATATATATATATATATATATATATATATATATATATATATATATATATATATATATATATATATATATATATATATATATATATATATATATATATATATATACCTCTCGTCACCACTTGGGAGTTGGTAGACTTCAGTGAAAAGGGCTGGCGCCACCACGACTCTGTAGCCAGCACTCTCTGATGCACAGTCTATTGTTGTTTGCATCATTTGCTGTCTTCAATCCACTTTCCACTTCGTTTTCTAGAACTTGCCTTTTGTTCTTGACTGAAACTCAGATGCTTGAGCGTTCTGACAGCAAACCCAATTCCGTTTCCTCATATTGTATCTATCCTCAATTTTTAGTCAAAGGAAGTTGATGTGAATATGTGTGCAATAATGTTATTTGTTTTTGAGTCTTTAATTTGGAGTTTTCCAAATTTTTCCCCTTGGGGCTTAGGCTCTCTTGACATTCTATGAGTAAATTCATTTGTTCTGCCTATATATCTCTTAATTCTATTGACTACCCTAAATTATTTGACTATCTAAACTCCAAAATAGAACACAGACTCTCTTCTTTTTTCTCAGAAATCATCATATTACGTGATTTCAATGTTCACCACCGCCAATGGCTTTCTCCTAATTCTCTTGATAAAGCTGGTGAACATGTCTTCCATTCGCTATCCAAAACAACCTTGAGCAGTTGGTGCAGCTCCCTACTCGTATCCCTGATCGTCTTGGAGATGAACCCAACATTCTACACCTTTTCTAACTTCTAATCCTTCTTCTTATACTGTCAAACTTTATCCACCTCTGAGTTCCTCCAATCACCTTATAAATGTATCCACTTCTATTCTTTCAAGTCTTCCGCAAGAATGATACGCCCTCCCACTCCCCCTCCTAGTGCGAGAAAACGTTTGTGGAATTTCAGTAATGCAAGCTGGTTTAAATTATGGTCGTAATTTTTGGATTTCCAGTGGAATAACAATTGCTTCTATGAAAGGAATCCTTCGGAGTGTGTCGACCGTATTACCTATGTGATTCTCTTTGGCATGGAGGCGAACATTCTATATACTTTCCCTTATACTAAGCCTAACAAACCTAGGTTTAACTCTTCTAAATCTTGTGATATTCGCCGCATGGATGCTGCTTTCAAGAATTAGTCTTCAAATTTCAGAAACTCTTGCAACTTATATTTCATCACGGAATCGTGAAAAGTCTATCCTCCACAACACCAAAAACTCTTTTCTCTGTAGAAAATGCAATAATCATCTTGGTTCTTTTTCTTCAAGCCCTTTAAGGCATTTTGAAAAAAATGTCAACTCTAATTTTGCTTCTTCCTATTTCCCTCCTCTAGTATCTTCCGGCAGCATAGCTACCATTCTGCCTTCTTCTAAAGCTGAACTCTTCAATCAAACATTTGTCTCTAATTCAACTTTAGACGATTTCGGAGCTATTCCTCCTCCTCCAAGTACTTCCAACTCATTTATGCCTAAAATTGTAAATTTTCCTAAATATATTATTTATGTCTCTCTCTCTCTCTCTCTCTCTCTCTCTCTCTCTCTCTCTCTCTCTCTCTCTCTCTCTCTCTCTCTCTCTCTCTCTCTCTCTCTCTCTCTCTCTCTCTCTCTCTCTCTCTCTCTCTCTCTCTCTCTCTCTCTCTCTCTCTCTCTCTCTCTCTCTCTCTCTCTCTCTCTCTCTCTCTCTCTCTCTCTCTCTCTCTCTCTCTCTCTCTCTCTCTCTCTCTCTCTCTCTCTCTCTCTCTCTCTCTCTCTCTCTCTCTCTCTCTCTCTCTCTCTCTCTCTCTCTCTCTCTCTCTCTCTCTAACACTAAGAAGACGTACAGTCCTGATGGTATCTCCTCCACCTGAGATTGCTCCCTGCACTGGTAAACTATTTCGTCTTTCTCTTTCTATGTAAACCTTCCCTTCTTGCTGGTGTGCACTCATTCAACCTGTGCCAAAAAAGAGGGACCCCTCTCAACCCTCCAACTAACCTGTCTCATTTCTTTAACCACTGTTTTTTCTAACTTTTAAAAATCTATATTTAACATGAAGATTTGGAAACATCTAAGTTCTTTAAATCTAATCTTTGATCGTCATAATGGCTTTCGTAAGAAACACTCTACTGATATCTTCTTTCTCTTCTCTCTGACTCTTGATCTTCCGCTCTTCGGCATTTCGGTGAATCTTTTTCCGCCACGCTGGACATATCGATAGCATTTGATAAGGTCTGGCACAATGTTTGATTTCTGAACTTCCCTCTTTCGGAATCTATCCTTCTCTCTGATATTCTTTCTGTTTGTTCTATAGTTGATGTTGTAGATGGCAACCATTCATCCTTTAAATCTATTAACAGTGGTGTTCCTCAAGGTTCTGTCCTACCCAATATTTTTTCTACTTTTCATTGATGACCTTCTCTCTATTACTTTATCAAATATCCACTCCCGTGCTTATGATTCCACCCTTCATTACTCCTTTCAGTTTGAAAGGAGTAATGAGTATTTTAAAATACGATCAAAATATAAATTCATTAACTATCTATATGATATTTAAAATAATAATTGCAATAAAATAATAATATTAATATTGAAATAACATAAAATAATAAAAAGGGTGGACCATTTTGAGAAAAAGGACTTCATTAACAACAGTTAATTGACACTAGAATGGTGGCCTTGGAGGAACTGACTTTTAATCTTTCTCGTATTTCAAATTGGGGTAGAGAAAACATTGTTGTTTTCAATACCACAAAAACTCTGTATCTCCATCTTTCTTCTCAACACAACATTCCACACAACTATAACATCATCTTCAAAAACACAACTCAAGCCTTTGTCTGTAATCTTTCTTGGAAGGATCACATCTTCTCTTTTTAAACAAGTTTCTAAGGGGTTGGGTGTCCTGATGCACCTTCAGAATTTCACATCACCCCAGTTGCAAGTTCTCTATAGGGGTGTTGTTCGCCCCTGTATGGAGTTCCCCTCACACATCTGTAGTTTTTCCATTCATGGGGTATTCCAGGACAAATCAACCATGCAAGCTAACCACTATGATTTTCTTGAAATTTTGTCATATTAGGTTGTTTTGGGTGAAAAACATGCTGGTTCAAATATAAATTTTCTAAGGTCAACAGTTTTCGAATTACAAGCTCCCCCCACCCCCTCCCGAAAACGGGGATCTTCAAAAACTACTCCTTCTTTGGAAGCCTCTAACATCTGAATGGTTAGAAATAGACCATGCATATTATATATATTTAGAATCAGCATGGTCAGAGTTTTCATTTGAGACCAAAATCAGAACATGAGCATAAATTGGTAAAAAGTTCCCTCAAATTTTAACTTCTCCCCTCCACCAAATTCCTGTGGACATTAATTTTGAAATTGTTTTGGTATAATTTATAAAGTTGCATCCTTTATCCTTTAATGGAAAAATGAACTGGAAATAGAACTGCATCTATTTTTAAAAATTATATCAAATTACAAACTGTAATATATATATATATAATATATATATATATATATATATATATATATATATATATATATATATATATATATATATATATATATATATATATATATATATATATTCCTACAGCATAAAATTTAGAGTATAAGACTAAAATGACTAGACAGTGTAGTGACCCTCTAAAAATAAATAAAAGAAAGATTACTAAAGGTCTCAGAAAAGTAAATCAGGCATTAAATAGATCAAAAGGAAAGTTAAAACTTGGCTCTTGGCTTTGCTCAAATTGTCGAATAAAATTTTATGACAACCCAAATCAATTAGACTCAAGTTCTACATGACACAGACTAAAACCACACCATCCTGCACTGTACTCCTCTACAGACTCATTCTGAACAACATCCATACTTCAATAAACAACAGTTCTTACATCAAGCACATCCACACCAGCCTAACAGAAAAATACCAAAGACAACGCAAACACAATCCTAGCAAGCCATCAGACCTAACAAAGGAAGCTGATACCCTCCCCATACCAGTCCAAACATTTCTAGCTAGACTCAGATGTGGGCATCACCTAAATCTTCAACACTACAAATACAGATTTCAGATAAATCAAACTACATCCCCTTCGTGACTCAAATGCAACACAGCGTCAGAGACAGTGTCACATCTCTGCTGACTTGTCCTTCCAGGAAGCAACATAGAATTGCTTGGAACATGTCAGATATGGGCGACCGGTGGAGGAGGCCAGTTGTAGTTACAGGATTTCTGAGCAAAGTGGAGCCACGCCTTTAGGGTGGCCAGGGGGTGAGAAAAGTAAAGCAAAAGTAAAGTGTATATATATATATATATATATATATATATATATATATATATATATATATATATATATATATATATATATATATATATATATATATATATATATATATATATATATATATATATATATATACCTGGAGTTGGATAGTCTGTGACTGGTTCTGTATGAGTTCCAGCAGCCATTACTTTTGCTGCATCTTCAACTACAATGCATCCTTTGTTCCTAGAGTCAGCAGTCACATATGAAGCTGCAATATATATATATATATATATATATATATATATATATATATATATATATATATATATATATATATATATATATATATATATATATATATATATATATATATATATATATTATATATTAGAGGTGGACCAGATAGTAATTTTTTACTATCCGCGGATGCGGATGCGGTTGCAGATATTCAATTGCGGATATCCGCAGATGCGGATGCGGATAGTTTAATTTTTAAGAGTTTTTGCCATAGATTCTTGGAATTTTAAATATAATATCCAGAATCTATGTTACCAGGGTGTGGGACGGGGACCCAACTCTTGAACACCCCACCAACCTCTTTCCCCAACCTCCACCCATTTGGAAAAAGGTTATATATATATATATATATATATATATATATATATATATATATATATATATATATATATATATATATATATATATATATATATATAATTTATATATATATATATAGCCAGTAATTCAATATTACCTTCACACTTCACAGTTTCACATATTCCATTTGAAGTTAATAATTGGTAAGTTATTTTTTAGAAATAAAAGCTTTTGGGCTCTTTCAGGTGAAAGTTTAGTTCGCTTTTCGTCGTAAATGAGGCCTGCTCCACTGAAAAGACGCTCACTAGCAACACTAGTTGAAGGACATGCTAAATAAATCCTTGCCAGCTCAGCAAGAAAAGGGAAACTTTTGCAATTATCTCTCCACCAAACCAGTTGGTCTTTATCTGCTTCCAAACGTGGAAGTTTTAGATAATTTTCAATAATCGAAATTGTATCCTTTGAAACTTCTGACTGTGATTCTTCATCTCTGCTGGAAGCTAGAAGATCTTTCATTGGTTTAGCAATGCTTAAGCTAACACATTTTGCTTCATTTGTATCTGAGAGCTTTTGCTTTTTCTTGAAAAGGCATTATTTTAGCTGTTTCTATCATCTCATCGCATAAGCATCCTAATTTGATTTTAACATTCTGAGAAACAAGTGGTTTAAAAAATTTTGTTTTGTACCTAGGATCTAAAAAGGTTGCAATTGTATAAGCATCATCATTTTCCAGGTTTTCAAATCTGTCGTTCATCTCCTTCATTAATGTTTCAGTCATATTTGAAACTCCCTTCAGACTTAATAACATTTGTTAACACAACTTTCAATGTTGAAACAAGTGGTATCACATCTGACAAACATGATTCAGCTGAACTTATAGTCTTTGTTAATTCTTCAAAAGGCTTAAGGATATTAATACAATTATTTAAAATGTCATTTTCGTCAGCTGTTAGAGGCTTTATTTTTGTGCTGCTTGAAGCATAAAGGCAAATGGCCTCATTAATTTCGCTCATCCTCTCATATGCAAACTACTATTCCAGCGTGTTTGAATATCTTGCATGACAGAAAGTGGACGAACATTTAATCTTGTTTGTATTTTCTTCAGCTCATTTTGGGATACAACGGAGTGATTGAAATGCATAGCAATTAGCCTACATTTGGTTATTAAATCGGATACACATTTTTGACTCATAATGGAATTTTTAACTACTATCTGAGTTTGGTGTGCAAAGCAATCTACATTTTTCACTCTTGCCAGAAAAAGTGCTTTTTTTATATTTTTTTACTATCCGCGAATGCGGATGCGGTTGCGGATATCCAATTGCGGATATCCGCGGATGCGGATATTGGAAAAATGATGCGGATATCCGCAGTTGCGGATGCGGATATCCGGTCCACCTCTAATATATATATATATATATATATATATATATATATATATATATATATATATATATATATATATATATATATATATATATATATATATATACTCTGGTGGGCAAAGTCTGGAGGCCTACCAATTTTCATCAGAGTTGAAAAACAAATCCTGGTTGTTAAAGTCATAGGAAGTTGGAAAAACAAATAAAGGGAGTGTATTCCTGACTTTACCAGTAGAGCACATGTTAGATTAAGCATAGCAGTTAAGTCTGGGGTCAGAAAGTTGAAAAGAGAAGAGATGAGAATGTGTAGAGAGGCGTGTCATATGAGCTCTTCTCAATGGAGGAGGTATGCGATGGGAGAGTTCAGAAGAGGAGTGACCATTGTAATAGAGATAGTATAGAGTGATGCAACAATTTGGTGTTGGTGGACAGAAAGAGACTGGAGGGAGTTAGTGATACCAAGAGAGATGATGAGATGAAAAGCCTTAGACTCCACCTTTCCAAGTAGTCGTATAAGTAAAACCACTGCAGATGTGTGAAGTGTACTCCATACAGGGTCGAACAACACCCTTATAGAGAGCAAGCAACTGGAGTAGCAAGAAGTAATGTGATCTTTCGAAGAAAGATCACAAGAAAATGAATACTAAGAATATTAAAAACAAATGAAGGTGAGTTTGTTTCTGAAGATATAATAGTTGTGTGAAAGATTGTGTTGAGTAAAGAGATGGAGAAATTGAGTTTTTGAGGCACTGAAAACAACCATGTTTTTTCTGCCCCAATTTGAAATATGTGAAAGATAAGAGGTTAGCTGTTCCAAGGTTATCCTACTTGCATCTATTAACTGCTGTTGGGAGGAATGTCTTTCAAACTGAAAAGAATAATGAAGGGTGGAATCATCAGCATAGGAGTAGATAGGAGATGAAGTAATAGAGAGAAGGTCATTAATGAAAAGCAGAAAAAGTGTTAAGAGATATGACAAATCCTTGAGGAACACCACTATTAATAGATTTGAAGGAAGAAGGGTGGCTGTCTACAATAGCAGCTATAGAACAGCCGGAAAGTAAATCAGAGAGAAGGATAGATACTGAAAGAGGGAAGTTTAGAAATCAGAGCTTTGTGCCAGACTCTATTGAAAGCTTTTGAGATGTACATTGTGACAGCAAAAGATTCACTGAAATGCCGAAGAGCAGAGGACCAAGAGTCAGAGAGAAGAGAAAGATCACCAGTAGAGCGTTTCTTTCAAAAGCAATACTGACGATCAGATATACAATTGAAAGAATTGAGATGTTTCCAAATCTTCCTGTTAAGCATAGATTCAAAAACTTTAGAGAGAATGAAGGTCAAAGAAATGGGACAGGAGTTGGAGGATTGAGAAGGATTCCCCTTCTTCGGCACAGGCTGAATGAGTGCACGTTTCTAGCAAGAAGGGAAGACTGAAGTAGAAAGACAGAGACAAAATAGTTTACCAAGGCAGAGTGAAAACTCTGAAGCACAAGTTTTGAGAACCACAGAAAGAATTTCATCAGGACTGTACACCTACTTAGTATTAGGCTCAGAGAGAACAGAAATGATGCCTTTAGAAGAAATTATAATTTTAGGCATAAATGAATAGAAGGGGGTTGAAGGAGCAGGAACAGCTCTGGAATCGTCTAAGGTTGAATTAGAGGCAAAAGTTTGGGAGAAGAGTTCATTTAAAGAAGAAGGCAAAATGGCAGTTATGAGGTCAGAAAATACTAGAGGAGGGAGAGAGGAAGAAGCAAAGTTAAGAGTTGACATTCTTTGATAGAAGATGAAAATATCAAGAAGATATCAGAAAAGAAATTTCTAGAACATTTTAAAAAGTAGCAACTCCTCAGCATTTATTGAGCTATTTAACTGGCCACAAAAGAAAATCAGGAAATTATTTAGAAACTATGGTAAAAAGAAACCTTTATCTTCAGAATAGCAAGAAATAGGATGAAATTTCATTTTCTCAAAGGATGACCAAAATACATTAGTGTTGGCTGCTAATGAGATAGAAGATATTTCAATATTTCCAAAAACATATATCATTATGTAAGTTATCACCATTGAAAAACTAACAGTACATAGAACAAATAGTTGCACTTGAACCAGTACTTCTGTTCCCTTATTATGGTTATATCACTATGCCCACCCTCCGCTGCTGAGATAGAGAGATTGCTTAGTTATGCTGGCCTCACCCATACTAAGCTTAGAAATCAACTAAGCAATGAAGTGTGTCAAAACTGGTGCAAGTTTATAGACATAGAAATTTATAACTCATTGCAAAATTGTTTTCCGATCTAGAACTTTTTTGGTTTCTGTGGAATACATAAATGTCTTCGAAAGGCCTTCTGCTAAGGGATTACAAAACTGTTGTTTTTGAAAAAGCTTTGACAGCAAATGACAGCCCTGACAAAACCATGTTGGCGACTGATGACAATGGGGTTTTAACTACCAATACACATTAGTGCAGCCCTTTCTGAATTAATACTGTTAGTGCTATAGACTTTCAACATGTTGGAATCATTTTTGGGTAATCATATATATATATATATATATATATATATATATATATATATATATATATATATATATATATATATATATATATATATATATATATATATATATATGGTCAATTCCTGCACAAGCATTCTTAAGTAAGGGTAGAATAAAATTTTAATTTTGATGCAATTTGGTGTATGGGGTTATTTTGCCTAAAAAAATCGGATTTTCCAAGTTTTAGTTCAATCCAGAAGGTACTTTTTGAGATACAAGGTCATGAAGGTCAAACATGAAGGTCACACCCACTTTGGTAAATTAACCATAATGTGGCAAACATTTGATGCAATAAGAACATAAATTATTATATATCATTTGAAAGGGAAAGAGCTGTAGAATTCAAATATGGCCATATTTTTTCAATTTAAAAAAATTAATATATAATTATTAAGCGACCTTGAAATGCCCTTGACCTTTGACCTACAAGCCAATTGAAAATGTTTATTATTTCAGATTATGAAAGATCAAATATTTTACATTAAAAAAAATGATTAAAAACCATGGGATTAAAACAGCAAATAACTTTTAAAAATTATATTTTATTTTTCACTACGAAAAAAATGTCTAATCTAGTGAAATTTTTTTTCCCAATTTCTTGAGAAAAGAAAAAAGAAAATCACTGACAATCTCTTATCTAAAAGACAAGACAGTAAATATAAGATAATATTCATCCATAAAATACAATCTCAAACTACATTCTCCACAATTTTTTACATTTATAAAATTCCTTCTGTTATTAAAAAACTAATTTCCATAAGTTTTTAAGACGTAAAACAAAAACTTATTTTACAAAATAGATAATATTCATCCATAAAATACAATCTCAAACTACATTCTACACAATTTTTTACATTTATAAAATTCCTTCTGTTATTAAAAAACTAATTTCCATAAGTTTTTAAGATGTAAAAAAAAAACTTATTTTACAAAATAGCTTTAAAAAGGCTGCTTACCTGCAAAAAATGTGAGTATTGCTATAAGGGTTGCACATAATAAAAGAAGAAATATTGTAGCACATTTCCATGAAAATCTCTCTCTCCAAGTTTTTCCCAAACGTAATTTACGGGTAGAAAAAGAAGCTCGTGATGCCGTAGTTAAATTATTTCTATGAGTTGGACTACTTAAAGGTCCTGCTGAACAATTTAATGTTCCCAACATCCTTCTGAGATCCAAATGTGTTAATTAAATGACTGTACAAAAAAAAAAAAAAAAAAAAAAAATAATATATATATATATATATATATATATATATATATATATATATATATATATATATATATATATATATATATATATATATTATATATATATATATATGAGTGAGGATAATTTTCTGACATTGTCCTCATTAGTTCAGTCAAAGTTCAACATATATAATATGGTAAACTTTGATTCGGTGGAATTAGTGGTCTTTAAGTGACTTTTAATATTACTGCAGCGGGCAGTTATATTCACATTCAGAGTATCATATAGTTTTTATTAAATTTCTTGTTTTTCATGTTTTAAATGGAAAAAAAAATTTTTACACATTATACTTCATATATTGGACTTGCTCATTTGGTAATTATAATTTCTTCAGGGTAAAAGTACATGCTGACACAATCATTTGAGAAGTTTTCGTGTGATAGTTGGTGTATAAGTTATCTTTGTTTTTTATAGTCAGGTTTTATGGCAGTCTGTTGACTGAAGAATAGAATAAAACCTAACTAATATTTAGGTATCGATACCGATACCTAAAAATTCACCGATACAGATACCAATTTTTAACTGTTAAGAATATATATATATATATATATATATATATATATATATATATATATATATATATATATATATATATATATATATATATATATATCCGATCCAAGTAAAGCTCTAGGGGCCTGTCAGTGGGGCCAGCACTTGTCTTCTTCTAAATTCTGTGGTAAATAATTCCATCTGCCACCAACTGTTCCACCATAGGCAGCTGATGTCCCCTCAGTGAATCCCCAACTGACTACATCCATCTCTCCTTTGTCTCCCTATCAGTGTTTTTCCTCTTGGCGTCCACTCTCTCCCTCTCCTCTCTCCCCTCCTGCATCCTCCAACTCGTGTCCCAACCATCTCAGTCTTGCTACATCTATCTTTTGATTAATTGGTTCAACCTCCTATACTTTATCTAATTCTTTCGCTTCTTATCCTCTCCTTCCTGGTTCTTCCCACCATCAAACGCAGAACCCTCATCTCTGCTGCTTGAATTCTGCTTTCTTCTCTTGTTGTCGTACTCCACGTCTCCGTTCCATATTACAAAATTGAGGTCAGAGTACTTTCAAAAATTACTTTCTTTACTCCTATATCCATTCTTTTGTCGGCCAAGATTGGGTACAGCGCTCACACCACTCTTCCATATTTCTCCATCCCATTGGTGATTTCCAGCATATTACCTCATTCCCTTGTTTAATTCCAATGTATGTTTCTTTTAATCAATGCTTAATTCCAATGTATGTTTCTTTTAATCAATGCTTAATTCCAATGTATCTTTCTTTTAAGCAATGTTTAACTTCAATGTATATTTCTTTTAATCAATGTTTAATTCCAATAATTATTTAATACTTTTCTAAGTTAAGACCAGTTAATATATAAACCATAAAATCCACAACTGTTTTCTAAGTTGTAAATAAAGTATTCATGAAGTATAAGTTAGTTTAGGTAACCTTGAAAATTCAACAAAGTACTTCTAAGTATTTTCGGTTTATTGTTTCATTCAAAAATTACTAAATATTTTGCAAATGTTGCCTATTTATAATGAATAACACACTTGTTGAAAACTAATTTCAAATCGAAGCCTAGTTTCCCATATATTGTAATAATTATTTAATTTACTGATAAGTCCAGCTTGTATATATATCTAGTTTACTCTCGTTAACTTTTAAGACCTTGGTTAAACACAAATAAGCAGTAAACTAGATTACACTCTTAAAGACCTCTGTGTTTAATTTATACTTTCAAAGTCGTATAGTTATATCAAGCATTAATAACCAATCATTAACTTATCACAAACTACAAGTTTTATTTAAGGTTTAATATAAACACTTAAAAACTTCAGTTTTATTAAACATCGATAACTTGTTTTAATTTGTTCAAGATATTTCATAAAATCTTATCAATCATAAATATATACAGGTTACTAGGTTATCTTATTATTTCTTAAAACAGTATCAATCAAATATATATACAGGTTATTAGGTTATATTATATACCCATTAAATTATGTCAAACTAAGAAGTCTATTCACAATTTCAAATAAATATCTCTAAGACGGTTTTATTTTTTTTATATCAAACCTTTCAATGTTGTATTCAGTCTAAGTTAAACTTGTTTCAGTTTTTTAAAGATTAGTATCCACATGACCTAGTAACTGAAAGCTTAGTAATTCCAGTTAACTTTTACAATTCATCTTAAATTTCAAAATACTCAAATGAGTTTTAATCTCTGTATTCACAAACAAGTTGTTATCTAATTTAATTCTCTGACTCAACCGAGTTCAATTCTAAGTATGGACAGATGTTAAATTTGTATAAGTTTATTGTCCTGACTCAAACGAGTTCAAATCTAAATATTGCAGATGATAAATTATCCAAGTCAATTGTTCTGACTCAAACGAGTTTTAATCCAGTATTTGCAGATGATAAATTAATTAAGTCAATTACTCAGTATGACTCAAATGAGTTCTAATTTAAATATCAACAGAAGATAAATTCTCTAAGCTTATTTAACTTACTCCAAAGAGTTTTGTAGCTTGCAAGGCTTTTATCTAAACTTGACTTAAATTACTCAAACTAGTTTTGTAACTTGTAAGGTTTTATCTAAACTTGACTTAAATTATTCAAACGAGTTCTGTAACTTGTAAGGCTTTTTCTAAACTTGACTTAAATTACTCAAACGAGTACTGTAACTTATAAGGTTTGTCACAATTTACTCAACAATGGTTTTGTCCAATATAAACAAGATTAATCAAGTTTATTTCACTCAATAAATTTTTGGTAGCGAATTCATAATTAGGTTTTATCAATTAAATTATCCACACCAGGAAAATCTAAATTCATTTTCAAACAATGTATCCTGATAAACTCACTGTTATAGTTTTCAGAAAACTTCAAAAGCTTCAAAATGTCTAATTAGTTCAACAGCTAATTTACAAAACAAAAACTAAGAATAGAATTTATATCCGACTTTTCAAGACCGAAGATCGTAACAGAGTGCTTATTCGACCTTTCAAGGACGCAGCTGAGAAAAAAAATTTTTTTTATTTATTTCTATTTTTTTCCAGCAATGCAATTACAAAGATCATATGCTGGTGCTTCATTTAATTATAAAATTATCATCACTATTACCACTTCCAAACAACACCATTTTTACCATCACCATCACTATCTTATTTTCTTTATTTTATTTATTTATATATTTCTTCAAAATATTACAAATACTTATTTACTTTTTTATTAACAGATAAGCCCCTTATCTGTGTCAAAAGCTAAACTTCAAAATTCTGTCAAAAGACAGGCCTCAAAATCCCATCAAAAGACAGGCTTCAAAATCCTGTCAAAAGACAGGCTTCTAAATCCTGTCAAAAGACAGGCTTCAAAATTCTGTCAAAAGACAAGCTTCAGAGTTCTGTCAATAGACAATTTCTATGTTCTATCAAAAGACCACTTTTAAATTATTTCAATTTAATTATTTTTATAGTAGGAAACTATATTTTATTTTCACCTTAAATCAGAGCATATAATTTAGCTTCTTTTTAGAAAGTAATAATGATTTCCCCAGGGAACAAAGAGGACAAAATTGTAGGAATGTCATATGGAATTACAATTCTTCCACTCGTGTCCTTAAATTAATAATTTTCTATGTTTATTATACAATGGACAGATTATAAATATATGTTCCAATGTTAAATTTACATTACAAATATTGCATGTTGGAGGTGGACTTCCATCATAGTAATGCTAAGTATAAATAAGGGCAACACCCAATCTCAATCTAGTCAGAACTACTTGATCCATTCTTGTCATATTATTATAAGTATAACTCCAATCCTGAATCAGAGGCTTTATTTGCGGTAGCAAACCCCTACATTAATTCCATTTGTCCTGCCACTCTCTATAACAAATTATTGAACACAATTTTTTAAATTCATCTTCAGAATATCCCAACTCTACAGGAAGCCCTTGTATTGAAGACAGTTTAGCTGCTTCATTGACCCTGTCATGTAAGATTATTCCTACATGACTTGGGATCCATATTATTACTATTTCTCTATTATTTAATTGATGTAATATACTATGTATGTTTAGTATTATAAAATGTGTTGCATAGTCTGCTTCAATTGCTTTAATTACAGATAAGGAACCAGTAAATATTGCTAACTGTGAATGTGGTTTAGACAGCAAATGATGTCAGGCTTTATATATTGCATAAGCTTCTGCAGTAAATATGGAGCTTTAATTTGGTAATAAAAACTGCATCATCACTTCATCATACAACACAGCACTACTTGTATTCTCACAATCCTTTGAGCCATCTGTAAAACAGATATGATATTTACTATCTTTCAATGCATCAATTTTTTCCTGAAATAATTTTTTGAATATGCCCACTTTCAGTATTCTTTTTTGACCATTTAGGAAGACCCAAATCAACAACATTCTTTGCTTTTCTCAAAAATATGAAAATGTTGGATAATCCAATGGTAAATGGGATTCTTCAATTAGACTTTTCAATCTACCAATACAGGGTAGTGGTAGGCCTCTCTGCTCATAAAAATTATAATGAAAAAATTCTTCATACAACAATCTAACAGGATCTTCAATTGTTGACAGTCTACTCAGAATATTTCCTAGCCCCAACATATTCCTTCTTACATGCAATGGCATAATATATGCTTCAACCTCCAGATGCTCTACAATACTACTATTTAGTGCACCAATGGCTATCCTGATGGACTGATACTGTATTCTATCGAGTATTTGAGATAATTCCTGAGAAAGAGAATTGTAAATAAAACAACCATAATCAATTGTTCTTATTAATGTTCTATATAAATATAACAATAACTTTCTATCATATCCATACTTTTTACCCCTGATATATTTTAGAAGAGGTATTACTTTTTCACATCTTGATTTGATTTCATTAATATGTGCTCTCCATGTCAACCTTCTATCAAAGATTAAACCTAAAAATTTATTACTTTTAAACTATATTTTTGATTATTTAGATTTAGTACTGCATTTCCATCCACTTTCTTAAGTGTAAATACCATTGCTACAGACTTTGTTGATGAGAAAATTACTCCCCATCTCCTAGACCAGTTTGATTTGTCATTCAAAGTATGCTGCATTACCACATTAGATGTTTCATTATTTTTATGTTGATTACCACATAGCCACATCATCAGCATATATAGAGAATTGCACTCCTTGAGGTTTTGTTTCCAATATATCATTTATAAATAGCGAAAATAAAACAGGACTTAACACACTGCCCTGAGGAATTCCACACCCCACTTCAAATACTTCAGAAAATTTATCCTCCACAATTAATTGTATTTTCTTTATGTTAAAAAATTCTTATCTCCGCATCTTGTTCTGTCTCTTCAAGTCTTCCGCAAGAATTGCCCCAGCCTTCGGCGAGACGTTTGTGGCACTTCAGAGCTGCTAACTGGTCTGACTTGCAGTTGTACTTCTTTGATTTCGAATATATTGATTATTGCTTTTGTGGGAGGTGTCCATCGGAGTTTTCTGACCATATAATCGAGGTGATTCTCTCTGGCATGGAGGCGTACATTCCATATTCTTTCCCTTCTACTAAACCTAATAAACCTTGGTTTAACTCTGCTTGTTCTCACGCTATCTGCCGTGGGATGTTGCCTTCAGAGATTACCGTCATCTTCAAACTCCTGAAACTCATTCAACTTATATTTCATCTTGGTATCATATAAAATCTATTCTTCGAGATAACAAAAACTCTTTTCTCCACCAACAAAAATGCAATAATCTTTCTGGTATTTTGCAAAAAAATGTCAACTCTAACTTTGTTTCTTCCTCTTTTCCTCCTTTAGTATCTTCCAACGACACAACTACCATTTTACCTTCTACTAAAGCTGAACTCTTCGCTCAAACTTTTGCCTCTAACTCTACCTTAGACGATTCCGGAGCCATTCCTCCTCCTTCAACCCCCTCCAACTCATTTATGCCTAACATTGTAATTTCATCAAAGGATGTCATTTCTGCTCTCTCTGAGCTTAACACTAAGAAGGCGAAAGGTCTTGATGGTATTCCTCCTGCAGTTCTCAAAACTTGTGCTTCCGAGCTTGCACCCTGACTTGATAAACTATTTCCTCTTTGCCTTTCTACTTCGGCCTTCCCTTTTTGCTGGAAACATGAGCTCATTCAACCTGTGCCGAAGAAGAGTAACCACTCTCAACTCTCTAACTGCCATCCAATTTCTTTAACCTCTTTCTAAAGTTTTCGAATTTATCCTTAACAGGAAAATTTGGAAACATCTTAATTCTTCTAATTTTATCTCTGATCGCCAGTATGCCTTTCGTAAAGAACGTTCTACTGGTGATCTTTCCCTACTTTGATTCTTAGTCCTTCGCTCTTCGGAGTTTCAGTGAGTCTTTCACTGTGGCGCTGTCGTAGCTTATGATAGATATTACGACACAACTAACTTTTGCTCGTATAGTGGAATATTACTTTTTCGAAAGTTGCATTGTGTTTACTTATTTTATACTTTATCTTATTTCAGATTCTTTTATTTCCAGATTATGCTCACAAGTTCCACTGAATATATTCCAGAACCAGCGCTATCAGTGTTATCAATACCTTAAAAGACCTTGAATATTTATACTTTACTTTATTTAATCAAAATAGTTTGGGTACTGTTTCTTTTATCCTTATTGCTTTATATTCATTATATTTATCGTTTATTAATAACTCGTAATATTTTGTAATTGAATCTCTATTCCCTACTTGCTTTGGGGTTTTAACTAAATCGAAAGACTTGGCAACGTTAAAAATATCAACTGATATATATATGCGAAAAATAATAAGAGCCTTCAGAAATAGTACAATATTGTTCATAAAAATATTTAAGAAATATTTTTTAAGTTATATGACTGGCTAATTAATCTAAATTATTGAGTAGAACTGAAAAATTGTTCACTAATATTGAAGGGAAAAGTTCAAAAATATTTTGAAGATTTCACGGTATGAACTACTTAAAATATCAAAAATGTATAACGTAGTTTACTATTATCAAAAGGAAAAAGAGCGAAAATATTCCAAAGATATTATGATAAAAACTAATCAAAATTATTCAAAGTGTTGACTGTTATTTAATAATGTCAAAATTTTCGAAAATTATTTCAATAAAGTCCAAGTGTAAACTAATTAATATATTCACAATGCTTAGCGTTACTTACGAAGACTAGAATTAAATTCGAAGACTATTTCAAAGAGATTACGATGTAAACTAATTAAAGTTATTCAAAATGTTTAGCGTGATGTATCAATATCCAAAGGACAAATCGCAAAAATTATTTTAAGTTACTGTAAGTTTTAACGAGCTCAAATGGTTCCAGAAAATTCAAAACAATTCACTCATATTGAAAGCAAACTATTTCGTAAAATATTCTGTTATTGAAATCGCTAATTAATTCAACTTCACCAAGCAAACACAAAACCTAAATCAATAATAACTTTAAGTTGCGGCAAATACCGAAAATAATTCGTAAATCTTAAGCCTATTGATCAAGCCAAGGAAGTTTAAACTCCTAAAATTGTTTTCCTATTATTAAAGAGAAGTTTATTAACAACTCTCTAAAGGACTTACTTTTCAAAACCAACTCAAGGTATCAAAATATTCTTAACTTATAATTATTCCTAGGTATATAAAAGGTTCAAAATAAACAATACCAAAACTTCAGTCTTATTTCACAATTCATATAAAATATTTTAATTCAATGTTATTAATTACTATAAATGAAAGCTATTATTTCGATCGATATACCTTTAGGATTCATATAGGATTTAATATTTTGCAGCTCTCAACCTTTTTTCCTATTATTCAACAATCATTTTCCTTTTTTTTTTTTTTTTAATTCTTTTTGAAGTGTTTTGCAATTTCTAAATACAACAAAAGTAAAAACCTACTTCAACTATAAGAATAATAATAATAATAATAATAATAATAATAATAATAATAATAATAATAATAATAATAATAACTATTGCTTTGAAATATAACTATGAAATGCTAAAAATAAATAAATATCAATTTTTACTGTATAATTATTCAACATACCTAGGCTGATTAAAATCTGTAGGCATACAATCTCTATTAGGTGATGGGCCAAAAATAGCATGCCCAATAGGAGATTTTCTCCCAACAGTTCCAATGTAGCGGGGGCTTGATCCACTCATTAAATATTCTGAAAGAAAATTAAAAAAAATATAAACAATTAATAAACAAAAAAATTAAAATAGTAAAGTATTTAAGTAACAAAAGAAAATGAGCACATATATATTTGCTTTCACTTTCTTTTGATGTGATCTATGAGATAAAGCAGCGAGAGGCCCAAATGATACCAATAGAGAGGAAAATAACATACTGAACAAATCATATGTTGATATGCTTTTAAGCCTCAAATATGGCATTTTACAGTCAAAGAAGTGAGGACAATAGAAGAATGTAAAAAATTCCATACACTTTGGTATTGTACACTATTAATGAGAATAGCTGCTGTACTTTGGGAATAACAATAGTGACTCTACCTAGGATCAGAGAATTAGAGAGAAGATTAAGATTGTGTGGGAATAAGAGTCACAAACTTTCTTAAGGGAAGGAAGGATGAAACTAAAGAGTTTAAAACTGCAATAGTATGGTATGAGAAGAGAAAAAGAAACTGTTTAACTGTTAGAAAAATCTGAGAAAATACGAAAGGAGAAAAAATGAGACAGAAAAAAAGCCTTCCAAGTAAAGCTCTGTCAGTGGAATAACCTGATAAATGCAACACTACAAATGAAGGCAAGAATCAATGTCAATATCATAAAAAGTTTGCTAATATTGATATCAGTCAAAAGTGACCATATTTACAATTTTTAATATGTTACATGAAATGATTTCAAGCATCATTTTAAAAAGCCATAGGCTGTACAAAAAAAAGGTGACCCTCAAAGGTTAGAATCAGTTTCATAACTGTTGAACCTAAAGCAGTTCAATGCCTGAAGGAGTTAAAACCACACCTTCAGAAGGCTAAGACACCTTGACACAATGTCTCCTTTGAAATCTAAATTGAGTTCACCTCTCAACAGGAGAAACTAAGCATCTCCCAAGACTTGTTCCTTATAGGTACTTAAGCAATAGCTTAATTATATTCGGTACCGGCTATTGGGAATCAGTTTGGAATCGACTAATTAAATGATCAAAAGCAATCATTTCAATGAGCCACAAATAAAGTTTTCTGTTTGACTTTATTCGGAAATTCCTTCTACAAATCTTCTTTAGTTGAATATTCTAGCAATTCTTATCCTTAACACTAATATAAGAATAAATATAATTACAAGACATATTATAAAAATATATTACAAATCTCTTTAACTAAGATTAACTATTTATATAACTTTCTCATCTAATAAATTTATTTAACAAAAATATAAAGGTTTATAACCTTTTATATACACTAAATAATATTTCACATGATGAAAAATGGCGGACAGAAGAGAAGAAATCACATGACATGATGTCATCAAGAGGGTTCCCTGTGATTGGATGATGGAGCTAGCATCACTGACATGTGCTAGAAAAGATCTCTAGCATGAGGGACAAGTGCTAGAACTATGACGTCATCAACATCCTGCAATCTGATTGGTCCATGGTCTATGAATGGTGCCTTACCCTCAGTCCAAAATGGCACTCTCCTTAGTGTATAAGAAGGGGGGCCAAGGATGCTGCAACCTGATTGGTCAACGGAAATAGGAAGGGTGCCACGTGCTAGAATGAGAGGGACAAGTGCAAGAAACAAGCTAGAAGCTAGAAATTACCCAAAGGCTAGAACGTAAGGCACGTGCATTAGGCAAGATCAAAGGGGTAAAAAGGAAAAAAGGTAACGGATTAACAAGATTAAATCAAAGATAAGAGGATTATCCAATTAGTTAATCGAATTTTAAAACGATTAAAAAAGCCTCACGAAAGTACGTGGTTTCCCTTCACTCAACAAATTCCCCTCACCCTCCCTCAGGAACGTACGTGAGTTACCTTCACTTGGCACTGGCACTCCCCTCAGGTGGCACAGTGCCGGCCTTCAAAAGTGTCATCTTCATGTAAAGTTTACATACTGAAAACTATATAATTAAAGTTATTAATCAAAATAAATAATAAAAATAGCATAATAATAATGTTCCCTATAACGAGGTCAATGATAAAATAAACAAATTAATTATTATGCCGCTATAATAGTTTTCTTTTATTTTTTTAGAAAACCTTATATTATAAAATAATTAGGGGTTTACCGATAGTATCGGTATCGGTATCGGCCATTTTTTTGGGTATCGGTATTGGTTAATATGGCTGATACTTGGCCGATACTCCGATACTCCTTACTTTTTGGGTGAAGAATTTGGAGAAACTTTAGATTAAAAATTAAATATAGAGTCGATATATAAAAGTTCTAATAAGAATTCTTTAAGCTAGCCTATAATTCGTCATCCTAGTGTGTATATATATATATATATATATATATATATATATATATATATATATATATATATATATATATATATATTATATATGTGTGTGTACCGATAGTATCGGTATCGGTAGTATCGGCCATTTTTTGGAGTATCGGTATTGGTTAATATGGCCTATACTTGGCCGATACTTTGAATTCGACTACTAAGTGATGTCTTTACCTTAAAGGAGCATATTATGTCATGTTTGAATAATAGCGTTTTTTATATTTTGTCTTTTCATGCTGATTAATTGAGGTCTCTTCTTTCATTATTTTTATTCTTTATATTGTAGCTAGTTAAAGAATCTTCTTGTAAATTGTAATCATGTTTAAACATAAAAGCGAGTAGCTAAACTTTGTCAATACTTACTGGAAAATGGAAATTAAATATTTTTCGAATAAACACAAACATAAAAAAGTTTAGTATTATATTTGCATTTATTTTTCCTAAAAGATAACATTTTAATTTATAAAATATGCTTGGGCACAACCAAATATGAAACACATGATTAAGTATTGGTTGTACATGGAATGCAATCCTCAGTTGCCTAGCAGTACGCAAATGTTCTATCTTATTACTGTGTATTTCTTATAATAATTAAAGTATCGGTATCAGTATCAGCACCTAAAAAAGTAGAGTATCGGTTTCAGCCTCTTTACTGGTATAGGTACAGTGTGTGTGTGTGTGTGTGTGTGTGTGTGTGTGTGTGTGTGCGTGTGCGTGTGCGTGTGCGTGTGTGTGTGTGTGTGTGTGTTCTTTCTCAAAGGGTGTTATTTCCTTTAAATTTATAAATTAATACCTTATAAGAAGTGGATTAAAAAATTAGAAGCTTGCCCTGTATTGATTAATAAGTCAAGCTCATTTTATAATGGATAAGAGTATGTTAAAGTAAATAAAGCTTACGCTGTACCTGATTAGTATCTCTATATAAATTAATTCTAGAATTTTGTGACTATAATTGAAGCTTACCCTGTACTTGATTAGTATTTTGAAATAAATTATTTCAAGAATTCAATGAATTTAATTGAAGCTTACGCTTCAATAAAAATTATATTGGATTTGTGAAGATTGAAATCATTAGTCATTTTTAAAACTAAGTTAAGGATTTATGTGTAAGGAAGAATAATAAAGATTGTATTGAAAGCTGGTTCATCCTTCTACATAAGTTAAAATTAAATTGTTAGCTAATAACCAAAAGAATTTTATTGCAAAACCGTTTGAATTCATAGGATTTGAGCATTAAACATAAATAGTATAGATAGACAACTCTTTAAAATATTTTGTATATTAAAGACAATTATTAAAAGTCATAAATAATATTTACATTGTAATAAATAGAGGTTGTAGTAAGTTTATTATTTGTTCATAAGTAGACATTATTATTTGTATCTTTTCATTGATTGTTCAATTTTCAAAGAGAATTACTGTGTTAAGTTTGGGGTTGAGGTTTTGGCATTAATCAGAACCAGTCATAAGTTAAAAAATTTTAACTCCTAATTCAAGACCAAGTTTGAGTTGTATTTAAATATTTTTGTTATTTTGATTTACTTGGTAGTCAAATGGCACTTTGAAAATATTGTAATGAATATTTTTCTTTTTGCAACTACGAAATAACTTATAATATTTTAGCCATTTTGATTTAGTAACCCTCCAACACTGAAAATATTTTAGTAAATATTTTTCATTTTGAAACTACAAAGTAACTTGGAAATATTTTTGTCATTTTGATTGATTGATTGGCACTTTGAAAATATTTTAATAAATATTTTTCCCTTTGCAACTACGAAATAACTTGGAAATAGTTTGGCCATTTTGATTTAGTTAGTAACCATCCAACACTTTGAAAATATTTTTTTTTTTTTTTTTTTAAATTACTTTGAAATATTTTGGCCACTTTAGATTCAGATAGTAACCAGTTCGTATTTTACACATATTTTAATAAATATTTTTCCTCTCCAATTCAACATCACTTTGAAATATTTTAGCCAGTTTTGATTTATTTAGTAACTATCTAGCATGGTGAAAGTATTTTAATGAATTTTTTCTTTTTCACTTAAGAAATAACTTTGAAAGGTTTTGACCATTTTGGATTGGTATCATGATTTGCTAGTCTTTTGGAAATGTTTTACTATATATATGCCCTTTCAACTTTGAATTAACTTTGAAGGATTTGGATCATTTTTCCGACTAATGTAGTAAATCTAACATTAACGAAAATAGTTGGATGGTTTTGATTTAAATTAGAACAAGAACCCAACTTAAAGATTCTGGATAGCTTTTAAGTTTAATAGTAAGTAATAGAATATTGAGTCTCTATAGTGAATAGTTTGAATCAACCATGTGTTTAAAAGAGTTTGTATACGCTTTCAAAATTATCTTAATTTAGTAATTAAACATATGCTTAGAGTTATTTTTTGTATAAATCTTGACGACTTTGTTTACAATATTCGTTTATGTGCAAACATAATCAAAATACCTGGTTATAAGAAAAGAAAGTATTGTAGGTGAACCACAAACATTTAATTGAAAATATTATATTCAGAGTAGATCGTAAACTACTACTTGATTGACAAATAAAACAATAGAACAAGAATTTAAAGGATAAAAAAAACACAAAAATTTATTGATAGAAAATAATCAAGTAAACATCACAAGCAAGTCTTGATTATTGAGGTTTGTTAATGAAAAGGATTCTACCATCCATCTTAGGTGCGTTGGACAATAGTTTGTAAGTAAGCGTTTCTTAAATAAATTAAGATCATTAAAATAAGAAAACAACGCAGTGGAACAGGATAATAATTAAGTAGTACAAATAATAAAATAGATTCTGTTGTGACATAATTAATATTACAATATAGGACCATTAAGGTAGTAGTTGCAACACTGATTCTCTGAAAATTGCTGATTCTTACGATTCACGATTCCAATTCATCATCCCATCAAAGGGAGCATCCTCCCACTTCCACATAATACATAGGACTAAAAGCTATGCTATTGGAATAAATAACATTTTGTGAGTCCAGTGCATATCAAGTGGCTTCGGTATTAGTAAAATTGCCAGTTACTAATTTAAAGTGTATAACAATGATGTGTCAGCATTCTATTGTTATAGGTCCATAAGCCTTTTATTTCTTGCAAAATTCCATATGTATATATATTCTGTTCTTTGAAAAAATACCATAATAATTTTTCCAGTACTGATATATATATATATATATATATATATATATATATATATATATATATATATATATATATATATATATATATATATATATATATATATATATATATATATATGGGTCAAATATTCGTTTTTTTTTTAAATTGTCAAAAGTGTGCTATGCACAGGCGTTAGTATCAGGGTCTGATACTGTGTGCAAAATTTCAAAGTTGTGCATTTCCCCATTACCCCTTTTTTATGATATTCCTGATTCTAAAATCAATCTCAAAGTGTCTCAAATGTAATTTACTCCTGATCTCCTGTTTAGCTATATAAGCTAACTAACTAACTAACTAACTAACTAACTAACTAACTAACTAACTAACTAACTAACTAACTAACTAACTAACTAACTAACTAACTCTCTCTCTCTCTCTCTCTCTCTCTCTCTCTCTCTCTCTCTCTCTCTCTCTCTCTCTCTCTCTCTCTCTCTCTCTCTCTCTCTCTCTCTCTCTCTCTCTCTCTCTCTCTCTCTCTCTCTCTCTCTCTCTCTCTCTCTCTCTCTCTCTCTCTCTCTCTCTCTCTCTCTCTATATATATATATATATATATATATATATATATATATATATATATATATATATATATATATATATATATATATATATATGCAAAATTATGGCTTCTGTGAATGATGAATGCTTTACTCTTTTACTGTATTCTAGCTTAGGGTATGCAGACCTAGAGCTTACTTCGTTGCTTCTATATAAAAAAATTTAGTATTTCTCTTACCTTGCTTTAGTTTTTATATTTTAATTATAATATTTGGTGTATTGAAATATTTATTCACAGTAAATATTTTATTTTCTGTAAGTTATTTCATAATTTATTTACAAATTCACACCAATTTACAAAAGTGTTTGTTATTTCAACCGGCTTTTTTTTCCGAATCTTTTTAACAATGACGCTAACAAAGATCGATACATGTGGGCATTGGGCATGCACGATATCAATATACTCGATATCGTCCCCTTTTTTTTTCGATATTATTTTAATTAAATTATATTTACAAAAAGCAATTATTATAAATACAACTTTACTCCAAGATGGTGACACCCAGAGAATGAATTTCCAAGTAACCAGGTTACTTGGAGATTCATACCTGAACACCCTACCTTCTTACCTAGATGTTAGAATAGTGATTTGAAGAAATAGTGGAAATTAAAGCATTAGAGGAAACTTATTCTAACAAATATTCATTAAAAATTGTAAAAAAAATTTAAAATATGTAAAATTTTTAAAAAATTACAAAAATATATTTATATAGCACCTTAAATTTCTTTATCACATTGTTCCTTGTTCAACACTCTCATTACTTAAACTAAAATATGGTTTAATATTAATAATATTTTCGCATTGAACTTTATTATTCTTTTTTATGTATACATTATTACCGGAAAATTTTACAATGGGATAGGGACCATGGTATACTGCTTCTAGTTTGTTTCTGCCATATTGTTGGTTCTTTACAAGAACAAATTTCGCATCTTGTAAGTTCTTTGGGACATATATTTTTGGATTTTTGGCAGAAAATTCTGGAGATAGAGGGAGTCCCAAAAATAATTTAAATTTTTCTGCGTATGTTTTTATTGAAAGTGGGAATGAGGACTCTACTTGTTCTATTAAAGCTCCAGGGAGGGAAGGATTTTGACCCATCATTAATATAGCAGGGGTTATTCCTTCTGAGTTTAATGGTGCAGTTCTTAAACACAACAGCACTAGGGGAAGGAGATCCAACCAATAATTCTGAATATCTTCCAACTCATCTGACAGCATGGCTCGAAGAGACCTCAATAGTGTTCTATGAGAGTTTTCAATGAGTCCATTACTCTGAGGGGTATAGGCAGAAGTAAAGTTATGTCGGGATCCTAGCTCCTCACAAACACTTGTAAATAAATCAGAAGTAAATTGTCCACCACGATCCGAAACATAAGTTCCTACCACTCCAGCTATGGGCAAGAACTCCCGTGTAATTGTCTCCACAATTGTAGAGGTTTCTATGTTTTTCAGTAGGAAAGCAAAGAGATAGCGAGAGAATCTATCAATTAGAGTTAAAAGATATTTATAATTTTTACATGCAGGCATTTTAAGAATATCTATATGAACCACCTGAAATTTTGCTGAAACTGGCTGGTAAGATTCATATGGTGGGCTTATTTTGCGTAATGATTTAGATCTCTGACATGAATCACAACTTAGAACAAACTGCTTTGTGTATTTTGGCATATCCTTCCATACAAAGCGCTTCCTAAGAGATGCCAGAGTTTTCTTGACTCCAAAATGCCCAAGTGAATGCGAATAAGAAATAACAGGTATAATGAAAGATTCAGGAACAAAAACACGAGGTGAAAGTGGAATAGATTCATCGACAACCAAAGACAGTAGGTCATTTTTATAATAATAGTTTTGCTTGGTTAGCTTTTTTTTTTTTTTTATTAAAAAGTTCACATCTCACTGGCATTGCCCTATTCAAGGAGAGGAACTTTTCTAGGTAGTATATACCTAGGATCCCTAAGTGGGATCGAACCGGCGCCCTCAAGCACGTGAGTCAATCACTTTACCGTTTGAGCCACGGTAAACGGCTTGAGATTAGTATTTTCTTGCTTGTTTAAATATTTTTGAAGTTGCACATCCGTTTCTTGTGCTGTTTGAAGTTCTTTATAATCAATTTTACACTGAAATAGTTTGAACACTTCACTGAATGAAATATGGAAAATAGATGACAGTGAATGACAGTCATCCTCTATTAAAGAATCCTGCTGGGGAGAAAGCTCTGGTGTGACCAATGCTTCATCGCAGTGTGCTTCAGGAAGGACTTCTGTAACAATGTCTTTTCTTCCAAGTTGGAGTGAAGTGCTTGTTGCCAATTCTATATCTGCATTTTCTGCAGTATTTGAAGGTGCTGGTAATTTCAGTGAACTGTTAGTTGGCTGTTGAGCAGGATTTCTGCTCAAGTAATCAGCAAGAATATTCTCTTCAGATTTAATATGGTGTATGTTCAATTCATATTAAGACAAGAAAGTTAAGTAACGCTGCTCCCTTGCAAGCAAGTGATTAGCATCACTCTCTTTTTTTTTAAGTGACTGTGTAACTGAAAAATTGTCGCAAAACACATCTATCTTCTGTCCTTCTACAATATGTTGAATTTTTTTTACTGTTTTAACCAAGGCAAGGAGTTCCTTGCTAAAAATACTATAGCTCATTTCAGTTGGGTTTAATTTATAACTATAGAATCCAAGTGGAACAGTTTTTTCATTTTCGGTCGAAACTACTACACCAGCCAAGGCTGTCTGACTGGCATCTGTGAAAATTGATATTTTGGCACTATTAGAGGGAAATCCCAAAGGTGTAGCATTTTTAAGAGTCAGTTTTGCTAGATTAAATGCTTCTTCAGCCTCAGGATTCCATTTTACTCTCCTTTGAGAGTATGGAGCACCTTTTAGAAATGAAAGAAGAGGAGAAATAATATTAGAAATTCCAGGAAGAGAAGATCTGAAATAGTTTATACTTCCTAAGAAAGAACGTAGATCCTTAACAGTCTTAGGTTTTGGAATGTTTAATATAGAAAGACTTTTATCCTCACTAGGAAGCATAAAACCTTCCGACACATCAAAACCAAGATATGTAACTTTTGGTTGGGCAATTTTGCACTTATCTGTACTTAGTTTTAAATTAAAATAATTTAACCTATCAAATACCATTTCTAAGACTTTTACATGCTCCTCATGAGTTGGAGTAGCAATTAGGATGTCATCAATATAGATGAAAATATTAGGAATACGAGAAAGAATTAAGGAGATATATTTAGTGAAACTTGTTGGACTAGAATGAAAACCTTCAACTATACTGTTATAAGAAAAACTACCATATGGAGTATTAATTGTTAAAAAATTTCTACAATCGGGGTGAACTTTTAAATTATAGAAGGCCTTCTTAAGATCAAGGACCGAAAACTCTTTTGCACCAGCAAGTATGTTTGAAAAATCTCCTAAATTGGGAAGGCTAAAATTGTCCCGTACTGCTCTTTTGTTAAGAAGCCTCAGGTCAGCTACAATGCGGACTCCACCTGAAGGTTTTGGCAAAACGGAAATTGGAAACCCACATGGGGAATGTGAAGGAGATAAGACCCCAGCATTAACTAACCTGCCTATCTCCACTTTAGCTTTGTCATATAGGCATGTGGGAATTCTTCTGCTTTTTATATTTATTGGAGGTCCTCTTACCTGAAATTTTTATGGGACTAATTCTTTTAAGGCCTCATACTCGGCGGGTGAAAGGGGAAATTTTAACACTTTATTTTTATATTCATTGTTATCACTATTATTTATTTCACCTCTAAATTAACCATTATTTTTAATTGTATTATCATTATTAAACCTAAAGGAAGAATTGTTTATATTGCTACACCCAGCATTATTTTTACCATTAGCTATATTTTCGTTTACCATTGTACTACCATTATTACATAACTCTGAGCTATTCATTTAAATATAAATCAGTAAATATTTCCTTAAAATTAAATAATAGATTAGAGTAAAGAGAAGGCGCGGAAGGCAATTTGGGAGATAGAGTAACATTTACAAAATGATCAATTCTTTTTATGGGCACAGACTCCACATCATTTCCTACAATTACATCACAAGAGCTCCTTGTCCGAGTATCAATAATTTTATGGTTACTAAAATCTATTAAAAAATTATACTTTTGAAAAAAATCCATTCCTAAAATATTACTAATTACATCATAGATTAAGAACATATGTTCATAATCTCTACGTAATAAAAAATTTAAATTTTTTGTTTTAACATCATATAGTTTATTTGAGTACCATTAGCAGCAGTAAGAAAACCAATAGGTTCCTTTTTATATTCTGCTGAAGCCTTAATAATGGATACTGTACTTCCACAGTCGATCACATATAACTCTTTAGAGTTAGCATCAAAAATACGGTAGAGACTGTTTAATTGTAGATTGGGTTTGGACATATTTAAAACATTCATAATTTTTGGAGTCATTGTACCCTTATAAAAATTTGCATTTTCAACTGGCATCGCAGTATATTTGCAAAGAGCTGATGGCTCTTGCTCAAAGACTGGCCTTTCACCATGTTGTGAATGCAGATTTTTATCTTTAAAATTATTATACTGCAGGACAATGCTCAAGTTCACTAGACTGAGATACGCTTTCGTTTAAAACAGATGGTTTTAAATCAGTAGTAGCAATTGCATTCCCATGAAGTTGAGCATTGTTATAATTTCTTATTTATAAAAGTATGCAATGAATTAGTATCATTATTTGCAATAGTATAAACCTCATTTGCCGGGAGTAGCTTTTACCTTCTTCCTTTCTTAATTTTTCATATTTAATATATGCACCTTTATCACTAACTATTATACACTACACTTTATTAAATTTCACTTTTAATTTCTTTTTTGAGGGGCTGATGTTAACCCCTAAGATCCGTTTCCCTGAGTGGCTGAAGATGGTCCTGACGTTAAAAGTTGGGCTTTCCTGGGTGCCCATCGAAAACTACCTCCTTGGCATCTTGTAGCTTTTTCTCGAAACTTGTAATGATAGTAGCAAAGAGCACCTTCTGGCCTATAATTTGAAGGTGACCTGCCCCTGGAGTAGCCTCTTGTCCGACTATTCTCAAGTCGTGTAATCCTAATCTCCATTTTATGAGACTGTGTTGAAAGCTCGTCTACTTTTTTAATTACTTCTGCAACTTGAGTGGATAGGTTAGCCACTTCTCGAGCGAGGAAGGAAATTGAAGGTGGTGGTGTAAGGTCTCTTGTTCTTGTAGAAAAAGGGGCTATGGCATTAACAACAGAGTCATGGCGGTAATGGTCTGCTGCAATTCTACTTCTGCGACTCATGTATTTATCAGCAGCATCGGCCATTTTAAAAATTGATAGATCTCCTGTTAATACTTCCAGCATTGCTGCTGTGTCTTCAGGTAATACTTGTAAAAACATTTCCTTTGCGACTGTTTCATTATTTTGTATCATACTTTCGAATGCAGAATCCCCAAGCGACAGCCTTATTCGATTCAAATATTCTGAGGGTTTTTCACCAG